>CAUYQV010041670.1:0-13245 GCA_963574575.1 Galagoides demidoff
AAATATCGTAAGAATGGAAAAGTAGGGGGAAGGGAGAACAGACAGAGAAGGAGGGAGGGGGCGAGGGAAAGGAAAAGAAAAAAAAAAAGAAAAGAAAATAGTGACTAATTCTCACATAAATTAGATTTAATTTTGACCAAAGTACATTACTTAAACATTAATTTTTAATTCAACCTGTTAATATGTTGTTTAGGATATTGCATCCTCATTTATGAGCGAAATATGTTTCCAATTTCCCCTTTATAATAATATGTTTTGTCCAATTTTAATATCAGGTGTATCCAGATGAAGTAGAATGATTTTGACGTATTTCTTCTTTTTCTACTGTCTATAAGATTGGGCATGATCTGTTTTTTGAAATCATTTTTTATTTTTATTTATAAATACTAGTTGTCTATTTTTTGAGTCTGTGGGGGAAAAAATAATAATAAGAAGTGAACCGATGACTCCATACTAAACCTCAGAGTCAAAGCATTCTATGATGACATACTCTTATTTGACAATGGGAATGTTACTTTTTTTGCATTATTATTATTATTGCTCAATATTTCGTTGCAGCAATCATCTGACTTCTTTTCTGAATGTATTCATCTTCATTCGTTCTTTATGAGGTTTTTGTTTCCAGCCCTTAAACATCGTTATTGTTGTTAAATTTTAAGCCTTTTTGATTCTGCAGAAGGCAAAAAGTGGAAACCTAAACACATGGATATGTAAATAAATAAATAAATAAATAAAGAAGAATGGAAAAGTAATTATCCAATGTACTCAATATGAAGCCAGTAGATGACCAACTACACACCCACAAAAGAGAGAAAAACACAACTTCAATCAAGTTAGGGGGAGAGGGGGAGGGAAGAGATAGGTGTGCTCTCACCTGACAGGTCTAACGTAAGGGTATATGGTGCACCTCCTCGGCCAAGGGCTCAACTACAACTTGGACTTTACCTAACACATGCAAACAATGTAAACTAATCGTTTGTACCCTTATGTTAATCTGAAATAATTTTTTAAAAGTCTTCCTTCCTTTAAAAAACAAAAATAAATATAGATCCGTATCTCTTCATTTCCATTCAATAGGTAGGGAAATATGGAGCCAGGAGAGAGAAGAAGCTCCAGGTAGGCTGACGGCACCAAACACCTGAGTAGTATTCCTTCCTTGAATAGAAGATGCAGCCCTCAGCCAGGTAATACCGATGGGCTAAGAAAACAGTTCCCCCTTGTTGAGACTGTGTGTCACCCCCCTGTTCCCACTGCAGGCTTGTGGGGCTTCCTGCTGCAGTCCTTGGGGACAAACAGACATGGCTATGATTCTAGTCTCCTGCTCTAGTCTCTAGCATTGCCAGCTCTAGCTGCCAGGCTGGACAGGAGCTCCAACCTTGCATGATCCAGGATTTAGAGTCATAAAACATTAAGTTGGCTGCTTATCCGTTATCACATTACCACAAATAATTTTATCCGGTACTATAAATTTAAATATATTTTTCTCATTTCAATATTTGCAAAATTATAGCTGAACATGATGGCTCATGTCTGTAATCCTAGCACTTTGGGAGGCTGAAGCAGAGGATTTCTTGAGACTAAAAGTTCAAGACCAGCCTGGGCAACATAGTGAGACTCTGTCATAACAAAAAATAAAAAATTAGCTAACTGTCATGGTATGAACCCACAGTCCTAGCTGTTTAAGAGGCTAAGGCAAGAGGATTGCTTGAGCCCCAGAGATGGAGGTTGCAATGAGCTGTGACTGTACCACTATACTCCAGCCTGGGCAACAGAGTGAGATCATTCGAGACCAGCCTGAGCCAGAGTGAGACCCTGCCTCTAAAAATAACCGGGCATTGTGGTGGGTGCCTGTAATCCCAGCTACTTGGGAGGCTGAGGCAAGAGAATCGCTTAAGCCCAAGAGCTTGAGGTTGCTGTGAGCTATGATGTCATAACCCTCTACCAAGGGTGGCAAGGTCTCTGTCTCAAAAAAAAAAAAAATTCCAAAATGCAGACTGCAACTTACAATAAAGTATGTTTGATAGATTGCATTTATTAAAAAACTTCTATTAAAATGCTCATTGTCCCTCAACATCAGAGAAACGGAAATGAAAACCATCCTGAAATATCACCGAAACCCAATGAGAACAGCCCACATCACAAAGTCCCAGAGTGGCAGAAGTCGCCATGGATGTGGAGAGAAGGGATCACTTTTACACTGTTGGTGGGACTGAAAACTAATAGAGCCTCTTTGGAAAGAAGGATGGAGAATCCTCAAAGAATTCAAACTAGACTTTCCATTTGATCCCACAATCCTGTTGCTAGGTATCTACCTAGAAGGAAAAATAAAATATTTATCATAAGGACATTTGCATTAGGTTGTTTATTATAGCCCAATTTACAATCACCAAGATGTGGAAACAACCCAAGTGCCCATCAACCCATGGATGGATTAATAAACTGTGCTCTATGCATATCATGGAATACTACTAAGCCATAAACAGACGGAGACTTTTCATCTTTTGCGTTCATGTGGATGGAGTTGAAATCATTCTTCTTAGTAAAGTATCATAAGAATGGAAAAGCAAGTATCCAATGAACTCAATGCTAATATGAGGCCAGTTGATGAACTAATACACACCCACACAAGAGAAAAACTCAATTTAATTCAAGTTAGGGGGAGGGGGGAGGAGGGACAGGGAAAGAGGAGGGAGGATTGGTGTGCTCTCACCTAATGAGCACTATGTAAGGGTACGTGACACACCTCCTGGGTGTGGGACACAATGATGACAAATATTATAACTTAATAATTTAGTTTGAACCCTCGCATTAATCTGACATTAAACTTTTATTAGATTGATGCTGTATGTTATAACTGATGGCATCCTAGAGTTAAAGGAATATGATATTAAGGCTCTAATGCAGTGGTTCTCAACCTTCCTAATGCCTCGACCCTTTAAGACAGTTCCTCATGTTGTGGTGGAAGTAGCAGCAAAAATAATTTCATGGTTAGGGGTCACCACAACATGAGGAAACTGTATTAAAGGGTTGTGGCATTAGGGAGGTTGAGAACCACTGAGCTCATGGAATGGGACACAGCACAGGTACATTTTGGTAGATGATAAGAAGCTTAGGAAATATGGAAATAAGGATAAATTAATAAGCACTGGGGTAATCCTAGTAAGTACTTCTTATCAAGTACTTATTTAATACCAGTTTTACATTTACTCTAGTTATTAAATAAGCTCATAAGGAAGATAATGTGACTTTAATAATATTAAATATATGTACATTATGGTCTCCATGACATATGGTCTTTTTCTTTACTATTAGCTTCATTGGTGACATAAAATTTACCCTGTGAATGAGAGCATTTGAGTGGATGTTAGTGTACTTAACAAAGTTGTGCCTGCAGTCTTATCTGAATTTCTTGTGGACTGGAGCTTATTGCCTCTTATATCTGCCGATTTTCACTCATTCTGGATTATTTCCTCAGCGTTTTGTAATTTTAGACTGTGAGTTCATTTTCAGCTAGGCTTTGCGTGTGGCAATCTTACATCAGTTGGATAGAGGATGTGCCCTTCCTGGCATTTGCCCTTGGATATACCTGGCCCCAGAATCATTTTTGTTGTTACTTTATTGGTTTGGAGCTCCAAAGCCATGGGATTAAACTAAATTTGAATTCCAAACCCATGGGAGTGAAGGATCTTGGTTATTAATTCCCAGAGAAGATTTTTCTGCGCAGAGCCCTGGTCTGGGTCAGGATTTCTCAGCTCGGCCTTAGTAACATCCAGGCTGGATAGTAGT
This sequence comes from Galagoides demidoff, assembly GCA_963574575.1. Taxonomy (NCBI): domain Eukaryota; kingdom Metazoa; phylum Chordata; class Mammalia; order Primates; family Galagidae; genus Galagoides; species Galagoides demidoff. The sequence continues at coordinate 3,787 of CAUYQV010041670.1, forward strand.
TTGTTGTGAGGATCTGTCTCGTGCATGGCAGGCTGTTCAGCAGCATCCCTGGCCTCTACTCACTAGATGCCAGCAGCGCCCCTCCCTGCAGTTGTGGGAACCAAAAAGTCTGTGGATGTTGCCAAATGTCTCTTGAGGAGCAAGTATCCCTGATTGAGAATCACTGGTCTAGATTAGGGTGACCAGATTTTAACATCTGTAAGGTGGGACAACATGGCTGGGGGGCAGAGCAGGGGCGCAGGGCAGGGGACCAGGCAGGGGACGGGGCAGGCAGGGCCTGACAACAATGCAAACTTTGATAGGCAGTTCTCGATAATCACTTCTCAGCAATTATTTATTACAGTTTAACATTATAAAATTAACAAAAATAGTATAAAACTCATATTCTGGCGAAATAGCCATATGGCGGCTGAAAACCGTATATTCCCTTCTTGTTCTCCAGCCCGTTTGTGCATTCTTTCCAAAAATCAGGACTTTTTTAAAACACCATGGGACAAATTGTTGAAAAGCAGGATTGTCCCGCCAAAATCGGGACGTCTGGTTACCCTAGTCTAGATAAACATTACAGAGAAAGAAACAGAACTCCCAATGAGCTTCCCTGCCATCAACCTGTGCCAGCAGGTGAATTTTTTCTCTCCTTATCTCAGTTTCACTCAGGTTGTGGTTTATTGCAGGTCATGAATTTATAGGGTCTTAGTTCCAACTGCCCACCACACTTTGGCACCAGGGTTTATTTCTGGTCCTTAGGCAGGGGCTGGGGTAGGAAGTGAAGCGCAGAAATGGTTCAGAAACTGATCTAGTTTCTGGTTTTGTCTTTTTTCTTCTTCACTTTTAGCTTCTATGGGTTTCCCTTACTTTCTTGCAAGTTCGCTTATATATTTAAAAGATTATCTAGATGATATTTAACACTTTTGTAACAAGAGGGACTTTAGGTCATCAAATCTACCATATTGCCAGAATTGTGGGTTCCTGGGTAGAAGTCATGATCCCGGTACGTGAAGAAACTGAGACCAAAAGAGATTAAATGACTCATCAAAGGCTGCACAGCTGGTAGGTGGCAAAGCTGGGATTTGAAACTAGGTTGCCTGGTTTAAAAGTTAGAAGCTGTACAGTATCCATTTGTTTTTAGATTGGAAGGCACCTTGGTTTCCCATTGTCACTACAACAAATTACCGTGAGGGTAGTGGTTTAAAAGAACACAGATCTTATGGTTCTGGAGGCTGAAAGTCTATAATGGGTTGGCAGGGCAGCCAGCATTCCTTCTGAAGACTCTAAGGAAGAATTCTTTTTCCTTTTCTTTTGCCTCTCTCCTCCCTTCCACCCTCCTTCCCTTCTTTCCTTTTTTTTTTTTTTTGCTTTTTCCAGCTCTAGAGGCTACCTGCATTTATGGTTTCATGGTCCCTTCCTCACATCACTTCACCCTCTGCTTCTGTTACCAAATGTCATTCTCCAGCTAGGCCACTCTGGCCTCCCTTCCACAGGGACCTTTGTGATTACTTCCAACACACCCAGATGACCCAGGATAATCTCCCCATCTCAAGACCCCTTACTTTAATCACATCTGTGAAATCCCCTAACATTCATAGATTCTGAGGATTAGGAATTGGATGTCTTTAGGAGGCCATTATTCAGTCTATCACCAAAAGAATCTCCCAGATACAGATATTCTTCAATTTACAATGGGCTGGGTCCCAATACACCTATCACAAATGGAAAATATCATAAATTGACAGTGCATTTAATACAGCTAACCTACCAAACATAGTATATCCCAAACATGCTCAGAACACATACATTAGCCTACAGTGGGCCAAAATCATCTAACACAAAGCCTGTTTTATAAGCAAACACTGAAAAACTCATATAATTTATTGAGTACTGAAAGTGAAAAATAGCATGGTTGTCTGGGTAGTCAGTGTGAAGTTTCTACTGAACGTGTATCACTTTTGCTCCATTTTAAGTTGGGGATCATGTGTATCTTTTCAGCTTTAACATGATAGAAATTAAGAGCTCCAGAAGGCCTCTTGGCGCCAGCCTCACGCTCTTCCATCATACCTGCTACCCCCAGGCGCTTAACACATTGTTGATCCATCACTAGTTACCCAGTGACATGGATAGTTCCTGGGTAAAGTTGCCGGTCACCAATGTGTTAACATAGCAGCTGATTCATTTCTCCCCATCTCAATTCCCAGCTGTCCCCAACTCAGCCCACTTTATTCTTTCTCCCCTCCTCAGCTCTCAGCTGCTCATTATATAGAATCACTTAGCAACTCTAACATCTTAACGCATTTTTGACCGGTGGTTTTACACAGAAGACAGCCAGGTTTATGGGCACAAGGGGAGATGACAAGTTTCGTTTTGACCATGCTTAGTGTCACCAGCGTTGGCAATATCCAAGTGAGAATGTCAGGTCACACCTGACACTCACCTCTCCTGTACTCATCCACCCACCTGTCCCATAGTCACCTTCCCTGCAGTCACCTGCTCCTTGCACTGAGGAATTTACCTTCAGCTCTCATTTGATGTGGTTGAGGGTTGTTCCTAGGGGCATTAGCTTCCTAGTGCTTCTAGCCTAACCCTTGTGTAGACCAAGAATGCTTTCTAAACAAGTAGGCTCTCTGTTAGAGTCAGGGGTTCTTTGATAAGTACCTGAAGGGTGAGTGCCAGGGAGGGAGGGCAAGGGGAAGTGAGTGCAGGAGAGGTGAGTTCAGGGAGAGGTGAGTGCAGGGGAGGTGAGTGGGAGAGAGGCAAATGCAGGAGAGGTGAGTGGAGGGTAGGGAGTACAGGGGGAGGGAGTGCAGGGGAGGTGAGTGCAGGGGAGGTGAGTGGTGGTGGGGTGTTGAGTACTGGGTTGGGAGTACAGGGTGAGGTGAGTGCAGGGGAGGTGAGTATAGGGAGAGGTAAGTGCAGGGGGAGGTGAGTGGGAGAGAGGTAAGTGGGAGAGGAGAGTACAGGGGAGGGGAGTGCAGGGGAGATGAGTGAGAGAGAGGTGAGTGAGAGGGAAGGAGTGCAGGGCAGGTGAGTGGGAGGGAGATGAGTATAGGGGAGGTGAGTGGGAAGGAAGTGAGTGCAGGGGGAGGCGAGTGAGATGAATGCAGGGGAAGTGAGTGCAGGAGGAGGTGAGTGCAGGGGGAGGGAGTGCAGGGGGAGAAAGTGCAGGGCAGGTGAGTGGGAAGTGAGTGCAGGGGAGGCAAGTGAGAGTGAGATGAATGCAGGGGAGGTGAGTGCATGAGGAGTGGAGTGCAGGGGAAGGGAGTGCAGGGCAGGTGATTGGGAGGGAGGTGAGTGCAGGGTAGGGGAGTGTAGGGGATCAGGGAAGGTATAGGGCAGTAAGTGCTAAGGGAGGTGAGTGGAGGGAGGCTTAGAGGTGAGAAAACTCTGGGATTTGTTCTCCACACTGTCTGCAAGTCCCCAGCACAGTTGGACCCTAGTCACCCAGGGTACATGTGGCTCACTGGCATTCTCTGCACTGCCTTCCTTCCCAATGTCTTATGTCCCCACTATCCTCCTGAAGTTCCTGGGATCATGTCCCAAGAAACTGCTTCATTCACATCCTCCTCAGGCTCTGCTTCGGGGGCATCCAGCCTAGGACAACCACTGGGTGCTGAGGATGGTGTCTGGTTCTTAGCCAAATAAGGACTTCTTGAAAAAATTGATGAATTCATTCATCCCCACCCCTTGGCACAAAGAGGGAGTTAGTGAACTTTGGCTGAAGTGAGAACCACTGGCTACTTATCCACCTCCAACTACTGTGCACATGTCCACACACATTCAGTGTATCTGCTGTGGTCACCAGCCCATCCCTGCCCTGGCCAAAGAAAGCCAACCAGGACACCCAGGTCCCATGGCCCGCAGGACCACCTTCAGACACAGGCACAGCAGCAAGTGGATGGAAGAGAGCTCTGTGTTCTTGGCAGCGGCCAGCTGTCCACCCTAGTGGCCCATACTCCCAGGGGCTTCGTCCTCTTCCAGGGTACCCCAAAAGTGGCAGCCTTGGCCGCATAGTCGTTTCCATGCTGATGAGCGTGGGCAAGCAGCCTGAGTGTGTGTGTGTGTTTGGATGCCTGAGCACCTGTGTGTGTACCGTGTTTTTGTGCTTCCGTGTGTATTTGTGTGTGGTGGCTGCCTGTCATTATGCTGCTAATGGAAATCCTGCCACGGATCGCAACTCTCAATTAGCTCCTGGGGCGATTGCGGTGACAGCCAGTTACTGAACAGCAAGGCCTAAAGGAATGAATTAATTTGTAGTACACGGCAGTTAGAGTCACCACGTTAGCAAGGGGACTTGACAGCCAGAGACCCTTATTAGAGGAGCTTGGGACCATTTGGCACCAGCAGGTGCCTGAGGGGTTTCTGCCCTGTGGGCCTGACCTAGGAAGGGGATCAGAGGAACATGGGGGACCTTAGCTAAGCTCAGAATCATAGGGCCCACCAACTACTCTCTGGGGAGGACCCCCAGGGTGCCAGGAGTTTAGGGAGGGGGTGAGGCCCTGTTTCATCTCTCTCTCTCAGTCTGCAAACAGGACCTTCAGTTTGGCTGGCATGGGGGCATGTCACCTCAAGGATGGTGTCTTCAGCAGTCTTCTGGGTGAGTCCTAGGGCACCAGGGGAAGACAGAGGCCAATCACTCTTTCCATGGATTAGTTAGGGCTTTTCTTTCCTTTTTAAAATTTTTAATTGTGCTGAAATTCACATGCCATACAGTGAACATTGCAGAGTGTACAATTCTGTGGCATTCAGTGCCTTCATGGTGTTGGGCAGCCACCATCTCTCTCCAGTTTCAAAGCTTTTTCATCTTCTTGGAAGACACCCTTGTACCCTTAAGTCCTCACTCCCCATTCCCTCTCCCCCAGCTGTGAACCTGCTTTCTGATTCTGTAGGTTTGCCTGGTCTGGATGTTTCATAGGAAAGGATCATACGATGCGGGCCACTTGACATTCGGCCTCACATGTCACATGTTTTTAAGGTCCGTCCAAGTTGCAGGCTGTGTCACCACTTTGTTCTTTCTTAGAGCTGAACGGATTGTTTCTTTCTTTCTTTCTTTTTTTTTTTTTTTGAGACAGAGCCTCAAGCTGTCCCCCTGGGTAGAGTGTCGTGGCATCACAGCTCACAGCAACCTCCAACTCCTGGGCTCAAGTGAGTCTCCTGCCTCAGCCTCCCAAGTAGCTGGGACCACAGGCGCCTGCCACAATGCTTGGCTATTTTTTTGGTTGCAGCCATCATTGTTGTTTGGCGGGCCTGGGCTGTATTCAAACCTGCCACCTTAGGTGTATGTGGCTGGCGCCTTAGCCACTGGAGCCACAGGTGCCGAGCCCAGATTGTTTCTTTACAAGTAAAGTGTATGCCAATTTCCACCCATGAAAAAGAATGGGGAACTATAGTCTCCGTGCAGCGGGATGCAGCTCTCAAATACCTCCTGTCCCATGGGAATTTTGTGTCCTTTGGCCCAACCCCCAGCTCCCCGCCCTGCCTCTGGGAACCACCGTTTTACTCTTTATTTCTATGAGTTTGACGTGTTTAGCTTCCACATACAAGTGAGAATGTGCCGTGTTTGCCTTTCTGTCCCTGGATTGCTTCACTTAACAGAATGTCCTTTTCTAAGGCTGCAGACTATTCTGTTGCATATATATGCCACATTTTCTCTATCCATCCATCTTGGGGACAGTAGTTAATAACGATGTACTGAATATCTGAAAAGGGGTAATAGGGTAGGTTTAAAGTGTTCTCACACACAAAAAATATTACAGCTTGATTTAGCCATTCCACAATAAATACATATTTTAAAAGATGTTCATAAATATATACAATTTTTATTTGTCAATTAAACATACATTCTAAAAAGTAAGGAACTGTTTACAAAGGTAGCAGGTTATCTCATGGCCCCTGGGCAGGACTGCAGCCCTAGCTCAGTGGGGTTCTGGACCAGGGGGCTGGAACTTCTCCTCCCCCCCCTCTACTTCCATCCCATAAGGTGCCATAAGAGGTGCCATAAGCTACCCAGAACACTAGGGTTCGTGTGTCCTGAGTTCAGTAGAATACAAAGACTTACCTTGGTATCTCTCAAGTCTCCTCTTGAGTCAGGGATGAGAACCCATCAATTGTCTTGGGTCTGACCAATAGCTCTGGTTTATTAGCCATGTCCAGGGTATAGTCATATAGGACATCCGTGGGTGCCCAGAGCCCACCACCAGGAAGGTTTGTAGTTTCTAGAAAAGGGGGCAATTTTGGCTTATAGGCTGTGCCAACACCCAAAAGTGCTCTCTTGGACTACCCCACAGCAGGAAAAGGCAGGAGAGGCCATCAGGGAAGTCACTGGCTGCCTGCTGGGAAGCCCCACCTTTCCACCAGGCTCCTTGTCCAGAGTTTGAGGGCTGGGACTGGGGCAAGACGTAGAGATGGGATGCTCCTACCAGGATGTGGAGAGGCTGCCACTGGAGGATGGTAATAGGAAAGAAGCCTCTGATGGCTGGACTTGCTTCCAGGGAGCTCTCAACTGCTGAGGCCCCTGTGTTACCAGCCTTTCTTGTGCCTCACTTTGTTTATCTGCAAATGGGGCAAGCAGAAGCTTCTCTCCCATGCCTTGCTCCAAGCTCTGTAAACCAAAAAGATGAAAGCAAACATTGTGCTGGGAAGGCCTGGCTTACCTTCCTACCCGCCCCATCTGCCCCCGGAGAGTGACTTAGACACCAAGAGTGAGGCAGACAGGAGCAATTCCAGCAGGCATCTGCCTGCTCCTGTCCTCTGGGTGCTTCTCCTCTCCAACCCTTCCCCCAACCCCCCCCCAACACTCTATCTCCCCAAACTTCCTCATCCTTCATCCTTCTAATGTCTCCCAACTCCCAGTACCCCAGATCACCCCCACTTTCTGACACAGATGTTAGCACCTCTAGAGCTGAAGGAAACCTGCAGAGGACTCTGGGGAGACACATACACACGCTTACACTTAAACACACAGACACACCACCCCTGCCTGAAACACCTTATCATATATGACACACACTGCCATTTTCTATTCTACTGTTTTCACTTAAAGGAAGGTGCTGATCAGCCACCCGCAAAATGATCTCATGGTCCTCAAACACCTGGGTTGCCACCTGCAGCTCAAGAAACTCGGGTGAACAAGGGCCCCCAAGGGCTTGTCTTGGCAGACTGTGGAGCAAACCCTTCTCAAGGGCCTGACCCCCTCCACCTTCTTTAATGCCAACTTACTGTGTGTTTGTCTTTGTCTGTAAGTTAAGCTGTTCATCTAGCCTGTCTGGTCCCCCCCACCCATTGGGTGCACAGATGCCCACTGCCATGTGGTCTGAACTGACTTCAGGCTCCATGGGAAGCCCTGGGGCTTGGGTTTTGTGATGGTCTTTGTGATGTGTCAACTCCAGTTGCTCAATCCAATGCTAATCTAGATGTTGCCATGAAGGTGTTCTGCAACACCACCTACCTTCTCCAAAGAACAGCCTTCACCTGGTGCCTCTATTTCCTCCTTCCAGTCTGGCTTCTCTTCTTTCTCTTCTCTGGCTCTTCTGAGTGGGACTCCAGGGCATCATCACTTAGAACCCCACAGCCACCTTTGAGGGCTGGTCCTAGTTTCTGAGCAACAGTCACACCTGCTGGACCTCCAGGCCACTGCCCTCTCCTGGCTCTCTTCCGTCCTCCCTCCCTAATCACTCCTGCCTCCTCCGCTGGTTCCTCTTTCTGCCCCTGCCCCTGAATGCAGATACTTCCTCAAGTTCTTCTTTTGTTTCTGTCCCTTGTCCCTTTTACTTCTGGCTCACATCACCTCAAAGAACATCCCAAGGAAGATGGCTCTCCATTCACCCATCTCCATCTGTTTCCTTGGTCCCAGATATACAAAATTATGTGCTGAGCTGAGAGTGGAGCACTCATCACCTCCCACTCTACTTTTGCAAAAATCTCTCCAATGGATTCAAATCCAACCTAAATTGCCCTAGACTGTTTATCACAGCTCAATTGCCAAATTGTGGAAACAACCTAAATGCCCACCAATCCAGGAATGGAGTAACAAGCTGCGGTATATGTATACCATGGAATATTATACAGCCACTAAAAAGGATGGTGACTTTACATCTTTCGTATTAATTCGGATGGAGTTGAAATATATTCTTCTTGGTAAAGCATGAATGGAGAAGCAAGAATCCAATGTACTCAATTCTGATATGAGGACAATTGATGCTAGTACACTATTAATAGAGGAACTTCACCCAGAAAATGCTAGCAGTATAACCTGGCTCCTTGTACCCTCAATGATTCCCCAACAATAAAAAAATTAAATTTAATTAAAAAAAAAAACCAAATCCAACCTAAAACTTAGCTCTATGTTTCTTTCCCACTCAACAGCTCTCAACAGCTGCCTTTGCTGCATGAACAATAGTAACACCTCTTACTATGGCACTTAAGGTCCCTCGTCATCTGACCATAACCACCACCTTTTTCAGGCTTATTTTTCCACTACTCATTTGCGACAACTTGGATGAAACCTCAAACTACTACCTTGAACGTCCTGCCCTTATAACTTCATTCATTTTATTTCATCCACCTGGAATGCTCTTGTCCCAAACTTTTTAAAAATAACTTTTTTCCTGATTATAACACATATCAAAATGAGAATAGATGACAAAAATCTATGGCCAACTAATTCAAGGCAGGATATTAGCCGAAAAAATGCCCCCACATTCTCAGATAACATTGTTTTAGAATTCAAATCTGTGAGAGAGCCCAGGGTTGGCTCATAAGCATTTCTTCATATTACCAGAACCAATTTTTTTAAACTCCAGATATTACAGTGCTTCTTCTAAAGATAAGAAATTCTCTTACATAAATATAGTAGAGTTACCAAAATCAGAACATTTAACATTAAGTATCATCTAATCTACGGTCCATATTCAAATTTCATCAACAGTCTTTGCATCCTTTATCTCCAGTCCAGAGTCCAATCCAGGATTTCCGGGGAGGCTTCTGTTCATCTCCATTGATCTGGCACAGTTCTCCAGCCTTTCCTTGCATTTTTGGACCTTCATATTATTATTATTATTTTTTTTTTTTTGAGACGGAGACTCAAGCTTTCCCCCTAGGTAGAGTGCCATGGCATCACAGCTCATAGCAACCTCCAACTCCTGGGCTCAAGCGAGTCTCCTGCCTCCGCCTCCCAAGTAGCTGGGACCACAGGCGCCCGCCACAACGCCAGGCCATTTTTTTGGTTGCAGCCATCATTGTTGCTTGGCGGGTCAGGCTGGGGATTCGAACCCGCCACCTTAGGTGTACGTGGCTGGCGCCCTAGCTGATTGAGCCACAGGCGCTGAGCCAGCTTAGCCATTCTTGACTGATGCTGAGATAATAACTACTTGTTATTTGAAGCTGCTAAATTTGGGAATAATTTGTTACACAGTGAAGATAACCAATACAGAGATACTTCAATGCTCTGGGATAGTTCTGGAACAATTT
>CAUYQV010041671.1:0-35207 GCA_963574575.1 Galagoides demidoff
CACCTGTGGTCCCAGCTACTTGGGAGGCGGAGGCAGGAGACTCGCTTGAGCCCAAGAGTTGGAGGTTGCTATGAGCTGTGATGCCATGGCACTCTACCCAGGGGGATAGCTTGAGGCTCCGTCTCAAAAAAAAAAAAAAAAAAGGATAGGATTTAGCCTGGATGCTTTAGAAAAGTGTTTATGACCATGGAACAGTTTGACACAAATTGGGGGAGAAGGGCAGGTAACAAGTACCTCTTTTTCTTGGTCCTTAATATTGTGGTAAATGCTTACCTCTCTCAGAGGGGGTGGCTGTACGTTTCACTGAAAACTCCCTTTAAATTTCATCATAGTTTTATAACGCTCTGCCAATAGATTAAAGTGAATTTTACATAACGAGAGGACAAAAACACAATTGAAAATAATTGATTTGAGTTTCATATACCGTATTTCAACTAGGAGATGATCCAAATGCCTCGTTCTCTTTTAGTCACAGAAAATTGCATAGAGCAAGTCAATGTGGCCATTTAAAAATATGTGGAGTTCCTACTCCCTGCTGCCCCATTATGCTGTATTCTGTCTCCTAAACCAGCAGGAAAAAAGATGGAAGATTTAAATGAAAACAGGTGAAATGTTTCCAATCTTGATCGACTTTCATTTTCTAAGCAATGTTATTCTTTCCCAAGCCTGCGATTTGTGAATTGGTTTTCCACACTCCATTTACCTTACAGGCTGCTGCTGGAATTTCTTCCAGAAAGATTGGAGAGGATAGAAGAGAATTTTTTTTTTTTTTTTTACCTTCAGTTTCCTGGCTATGTTACTTCTAATGAAACAATACTTGATATTTCAGAACCTCTCCCTACTTTTCTTATCTGAATTAAATGCCTTAAAAATAATATTTACTTTTGATAGTTTCTCTTTCTGTCAAAAAGCCTATGAGAATATGTTCAGAAGGATTTGTATTATTCTTTGTACATTATTTATTCTAGCTTGCACATATGCTGTTTTCATGTAGAAAATGTTAGGATTCTTTTCTGTTTTAGATTCTTTGTCAGAAATATATCTGAAGGTTTTTTTTTCAATCCTAAACTGTTATTTTTAAAGAACCTAAATATGCTAATCTCAATAAATAAAGGCTCTATTGGCAAATCATTTATGTTAGTTAGCAGTACAAAATGTAAAATGACTAGCAATTCTTTTTAAGTTTGGGAAAGAAATTATGAAAACTAGTAGCTATCTGATCAAGTGTTTTGATCTGGCTATTTGCTCAATGTTAACTACTAGAGGTGCTTCACAGTATTAAATGAAGTAATTGAACTCAGTTTAATTCTCTAAATCTCACACGGGCAGCAATTTGAAACGTTTTATATTCTTGTCACATTTTACTGCCGATGTCACACTTTTACTCTATGATGGTTATTACCTAGGAGGTCGCATGACGGTTATGTGACTTTAGCAGCATAACCCATGTGATATATGAGAGAGATGATGTGATATTCCTGGCACCTCTTTCTCGAGCAGCGTGATTTTTTCTTTGTTTTGCCCCCAAGGAACTTAGTTCATAACTTATGTCCAAACCAAATGGTCAGAATCGCCCTTAGATGGTTACCTCAGTTGACTGGCAGTTGTATTATGATCCCTAAGCCCCATAAATAAAAGTACACGGCCTTTTCATTATCAGTCTATCCTCAGTCCACCATATTCCGTATATTAAATTTACTTCTGAATTAGAGAGAGTTTGAAGAGGTGAAGGAGAATATGTGAATCTCTTCTTTTCCAGTTTATCTCACACTTCCCACCCTCAAAATATGCAATTATCAGGAATCACAAGAAAAAAGTAGACCATCTCAGCTAAGTTTTTGTTAATTACTGTTCATGTAGTTCAAGTGCAGTATTAAATTACAAGCTTGCATGAGTGGCTTTTACACTAAAAGCAAAATGCTCATATATTGTTACCAAAGCTTCTTGAGATCCTAGAAATATTAATATCATATTCAAACTCACTAACTGTAAAAAATATGACCAGAAGAATGCACCCTTAGGATTGAAAGTCAAAGTTTTCAAGAGCTTTGACTTCATGGCTATGATAGGAAATGTAAAGATGGCATTATTCAATTGGACAGATGTTGATTATCCTAGCTTAGGGTCAAAGCGAAAAATGTAATGGGTAAACTCTTGTGAATGCTTAACTTACGTTCTTTCCCAAGAACATATTTTTATGGCATAGAAATTAAATTTTATAATTATTAATATATGATTTTTCAAGTTGTTAAGTTTGCCCATATAGCCTATTATCTCAAAATACTTGAAATCATAAAAATTAACTACTGATAATTTCACATCTATTATTAGAAGTAAAAGCAAAAAGTGGTAGATATTCCTGAAGCCTTACCTCCTAGATAGACATTTAGAGTTTTAAAAGTGCTTTGTTTGTGTTATTCCAAAGATTCAACTGCTGGTGTTCTTTTCTTATAAGGTGTAACTAGAGGCATGTGTTCATCATTAGGATGAGGACATACAAGCCCTTTGCAAACATTTCTGTACATGGGCTATACAAAAATGTATTTGACAGTATATCAAAGAAGGAGAAAAGTAGCAGAAATGCCAAAATAATCAAGAAAATCCCTAATGAAGAGGAAATACCTTATACTTTCCAAATGACTAAGAAGTAAATATGTTAAATTATATATGTAGGTAAAAAAATGGCAACTGAAAAAATTTTACTTGGCTCCCCCTAACTGATGCAGAAGTTACCAGTAAAGCATTGAGGGCTAATGTAATGCTTTGTCATCGTGTCAGTGCCATTGAATGACTTCTAATCAAAATGCTATAAAATGATTAGGTTTACCAAATAATAGTGCGTATCTTCAAACATGTATACCTACCTCCTCCAGGTGTTGACTTATTCAACGTATGCTTAATGTGTGAATAAAATGATTTCAGTTCTCTTCGGGGGGGGGGCACAATATTTATTTACCCATAGATGTATTAAAGAAAACTTCCACAGGGTGAAGTAGTGAATTAGTATCTATGCTGTCATCATTTGGCCCCAAGCCTAGTTTGAAATACAAAATATTGACATGGATTATATATGTAACAGCTAAAATGGTGCTAATTTCTTAAAAACCTTATGATCAGGAAAAGTGAGGGGACATTCAATTGCTGTGCATATTCTCTGTTCTGGTGTAATAAATTGCCACAAAGTTAGCAGCTTAAAAAACACAATAAAATATAGTTCTAAATGTAAAAGTGCAGTCTGGTTTAACTGGATCCTTAGTGTATCATTGGGCTGTCTGGGCCATGTTCTCATCTAGAACTTGGAGTTCTCTACCAAGTTCATTCAGACTATTGGCAGAATCAAGTTCTTTGCAATTTTAGGACTGAGATTGCCAATTTATTGCTGATTTTCTGCCTACTCTGTACTCAGATCCTTGTAGCCATGCTCATTCTTTGTCATGACACCACACACACAGCTTCAAAGCCAATGATCACTGCTTCAGATCCTTCTCGTTCTTTGACTCTCTTAATTTCTATCTCTCTGATCTGACTCAGATTTGAAGGATCATGTGATTAAGTTGGGCCAGATTGTCTTTCTATCTTAAAGTCAAATGATTTGGGAACTTAATTTCATCTGTACATTTCTTCACATCAGTCCTCAGCTTAGTGTTCGATTGAATCAGTAGGAGAAGGTGTAGGTACAGGCTGGCGCCTATGATCCTGGGCCATCTTCAATTTCTGCCTATGACATGCCCACCATAGTGACTTCAGCATATAACATTTGCAGTGGTACCTCTTGTTTTTTGATTTTTGTTGTGGTTGTCCAAGGAACTTAATTATTTTCTGTATCTCATACAACATTGCTACACAAGAGCACCCATTATGTCTAAGAGATAAATTCATCATACTGTCTCCAGATTGTACATTCCAGTCTTGCCTCCAAACATCCTGATGTAAGCAGTAGGATATTATCTCAGAAATAGAGTGTCTTTCATACATTTATATAGCATAAGGCAAAGTCTCTATGTCCATATTACCTTAGTGATATAATTCTGATGAAGGTGCCCCAGGTTAATACCAAATTTATGATCTTTACTTTAAGTCATCAGATAATGAGTCTTCCCTAAGATTACTCTAGATGTGCCCTGTACAATACGGAAACCACATATCCCTAGTGGTTACCATATTATATAATGGTCATTGAGCACTTTTGTTGCAGGCCAAGTGCAATGGCTCATGCCTGTAATCCCAGCACTTGGGAGGCCATGGCCGGTGGATTGCCTGAGCTTACAGGTTCAAAATCAGCCTGAGCCAGAGTGAGACCTCATCCTAAAAATAGCTAGGCATTGTGGTAGATGCCTGTTTCCCAGCTACCTGGGGGGCTGAGGCAAAAGAATCACTTAAGCCCCAGAGTTTGAGGTTGCTGTGAGCTACTACACCATAGCACTTTACTGAGGATAACAAAGTGAGACTCTGTCTCAAAAAAAAAAAAGGAGATTCTCTAAAATTGCAAAAAGTGTGATTTTTGAAAACATAATATAAAAAAGGGAGTGTAAAATATCTCATTAATAGTTTCCCAAATTGTTAAAATGTTAATACTATGGATATATTAGATGAATAAAATATTATAATTAGTTTTATATTATTAAATATGTTTATTAGAATTTACTAAATGACTTAGTTATCTTGTGTTATATATCTGTCCTATGACACTGCTGTAGCCCAGTCATTGTGAAACTTTAAAGGAATATTCAACTTTGATACTAGGTTTTATATACAATAAGAACAGTGGAAGAAATACTTTTCCAGTTTACAGAAGGGTGTTTATTTCATCATTATTAATAAATTATAGATGGGATGAGTCAGACAGGGAAAAAAATTACTTTTGCCAGAACCCTCTGCATATTCTTGTACCTCTGTGTGTACACACAGATCATATAAATTTCTGCAAGAGAAGAGTATGATAATTTAAGTCTTCATTTGTAATTCCCAGTATCACTTACTTTTAAAATTGAAAATTACTCAAATAAGTAGGATTAGATTGTGCAAACTCTTTTAAAATTGTGTTTTATTCTCAATATTTTAATTACAATATTGTGTCAATTGGTGAATTTCACAAATGAACAATACTTAAGCAGAAAGATTTCTTAAGTTTTGCTTCTGTGGCTGACATGTATTCAGAAAATGTTCAAAATTATCTCTTCACATAATTTGAGTATTAGACCTTAAGTATCTTTTTTTTTTTCTTTTACATTTTCTATGTAACTAAAGGAATCTAATTAACTGGGACCCCTTCTGTGATGCAGTCACATAAAATGATGTGTAGATATTAACTCAAATTGCTTTCTTCATGCATTTTCTTATTACCTCAGCACATTCCCTAACTAATCATTCATTTGTAAACATGTGATTCTTTTTCTATGCCATGTTTATGGGCAGGAGCTAATTAACAGGGAATCCTTTGATTTACCAACAAAATTTCCTCACAGTGATTTCATTTTCTGCCATATCCACTCTCACACCAAAAGTGGCATAATTTCATGTAATTTCTCAATAAGTCAGTACGAAAGAATGAATGAGAAGGGAAGGGAAGCCCACCTCTAATAAACTTTCAATCGCCATGGTAATTGTTATTGCATTCTGTTCTGCTGCTCAGAGTAAAGCATTCCATATGCTTGAATCATTTATGGAATACTTATATTTACTTTTAGTAGAGTCAAAATAAAACTACAAAAGAAAAAAAACTTTTACCATAAAATGTTTACTCATTGAGGGGGAAAAATACTCCTTTTCTGAAATGAATAAAGGAAAATTTATTTCCAGAGCTACTTTATTGAACTTCTGGACCCCAAGTCTGAAAGTTCAAATTCCAAGTTCATGTCCCACAGTGGATAGATAAATTGTTCTTCATACAGGAAAGAAAAAAACAAGGGGAAAACCAAAACACCAATTTTATTTTTTTCCCAGGGTAGAGATGCTTTCTTCAAAATCTTATATTTATCTAGGAACGTGTTTTTTGCTGCTTTTAAAAAATCAGACTCAGGTGTGGTGACATGCTTCTGTAGTCCCAGCTACTTAAGAGGCTGAGGTGGGCAGATCCCTTGACCCCTAGAGTTCCAGGTTACAGTGAGTCGTGTTCACATCACTGTATTCCAGCGTGGGTGTCAGAGCAAGACTGTCTCTTGAGAAAAAAAAAAATCAGACTATCACATTTAATTATGATGACAAGCATATAATAGTTATCATTATTGCCATTTACAAAAGGAGGGAACAGGCTCCGAGTAATTTAATAATATAAAAAAATCCATTAGCTATTTTTAGAGCAAAAGTTTGAGCTCAGGCATGTCTGGTTCTAGAGACCACATTTCCTTTCGCTACCAGGTTGGTCCCCAAATACTAGAAGCAGTGAAGAGTTATTCCTCGGATGAGGATAATTGAATATTTTATAGCCTACGTAAACAATTTCTCTCTTTATCTATCCCTTAGTTCTAACTTTTGCCTACTAAGCCTACCTCTAACATAGAATTTTATAATACTAAAAAAAAAAAGAGAGATTCAGAATTTTATAATACTGTACTCACACAGGATAGTTTATTCTATAAATAAACTTTCTATAATCTAAGCATGTGCTCCTATAATTGGAACATAGTGAAAATTTTTTAATATTCTAAATAGATCAGACTTTTCTTAAAATTCTAAACATATGAGAGAAATCATGAAAAAACTAAGGCACACATTTTAAAAATGGAATTTATTTATAAATTCTACATATTTCGGGGGAAAAAAGGCATGGTTCCATTTGGGAACAGTTTCCACCAGCCTGTCACCTAATTCTGTAAATCCAACCATCTCCAGAGTCCCACATCTAAGATCTGAGTAAAGATTCAAATTTCATGGTCACCAAAGTTAAATAAAAGACAGTGTTGTGCTGAGCTCTGGAAGGTCCTCAGCAGCTCAGTAGGATTTGTGGGACTGAGCAAAATTGATCAGCTGTAGTGACAAATTTAAGTAGCAGAGTATGACTACTAGATTGTATATCATTTGGCTCTGGTTACTGAGGTAAAAAGTGATTCTCCTAAGATAGGTAAAGATGCAAGTAGATAGCGAATTTGATGGTGAGAAAATTGCAAATTTACTATGTATTCTTTTTAAATGAAACATAAAATGAAGTCATCATTTTAGACTACAGTTGGGGAGGTGATATTGGATATTCAAGGAAAGGAAAGGTTTAAAGTAGTCCCTTGAAAATAGAGAGACATCATCCAAGAAGCACAGTGCTACAGCTAGGCAGTGTTGCGGGTCCACTGGAGGTATGTAGACATAAATTAAAGTGCTCTCGGCAAGTCCTGTGCTTTATTCATCCATATTATCATTGCTTAAATGTAGACGTAAATGGGTACTTGGAAATTTGAGTTTTGCCAGAAAAGAGGACGTAGAGGCAAATGAGTTAGGATAGCTGCTATATAGTATAAATTATAGTAAAGAATCATAAGATAATCGAATAATGAAGGAAGTTGGCATATAGGTGGAGCTAATGTACAGTGAAAACACAATATGGTCAACATCTAAAAATTCCAATAGCTAGTGGGGCATTGTGGCAGGCGCCTGTAGTCCCAGCTACTCAGAGTCTGAGGCAAGAGAATCACCTAAGCCCAAGAGCTGGAGGTTGCTGTGAGCTGTGATGCCACTGCACTCTACCAAAGGTAACAAAGTGAGACTCTGTCCCTAAAAAAATAAAAAATCATAACATAAAATAAAAATTCCAATAGCATAAAAGGTTATTGAAGTAAAGATACCAGATTAGGTGGAAATAAAGAAGAGGTTTTAGTCTGAAAGTAGGTATTTTGCACAATCAATGTGAGTTGGTGGCTGAACCCATTGGAAATGAGTAGTAGGGAACTGAGAAGTTAGGGATTTGGATGAGTGGAGAGAAGTGGGAGAGTTGGAGAGAATTGATGGATCAGAATTAATGATTAACTGGACATGAAGAAATTAGGATAGGAAACTGTCAATAATTTTTCCTAGATTTCTGACTTATAAAATTAGATAAATAAGGGCAACATTAATTCAGTTTGTTCTAGTAAAGGCGTACTAAATTAGTCCTCCTACGTTGAGTCTTACATGTATTAAATTTGTGATGACTTGGTCACATGCAAGTGATGCGAAATGGGAAATTTAACATACGGGTGTGGAAGTTTCCTAGTATTGATGGTTTTTGGAAAATTTATATGTGGTAGAAAGGAGATAGGGAAATAGTTGGAGAGGAAATAATATCAATAGAACGATATTTTGAACATGGGTAAAATTTGAGTCTTTTGGAAGCTCTTACAGAGTGTGAAAGTTTGGAGGTACAGGAGAGAGAAGAGATTATCTTGTTAATTAGCTTATCTATTAACTATAAGGATTAGCAGGCCAAGAAGTATGAAACTATTAGCCTTAGAGAAGAAAAGACCCATTCCTTCACCATTTATTAGGAAAGAATATGGGGTCCAGAGAGATGCAGATAGACGTATGGCTTTTGTGTACAAAGCCTGAGGGAGTTTTTGTTTAATGTTCTAAATTCTCTTTGAAGTTGTGCATGAAGTCATCTTGCCAAAGGGGAGGGGCCATGGTAAGTGTAAGACGTGTTTGAAGGGAAGGATGGTCCAAAAATTAAGTGTAAATATAAACTTTGCTAACGTTTGCTTTTAAAGCATTCTGAGATTAATTCACAAATCATTAATAATTTGCAGTGTGTTGCTTTACATATATCCAACTTGAAGGTCACCCTATTTTATTTTTGTAAGGGAAATTACAGGTTGCTTTCAGTGACTCTGGACTCATGAAATTAGAAGACTGTTAAATTCATAATCATAATCTAACAGCATCCTGCATGCAGCCTGAGAAATTAACAGATTTCAACACCTGTAGAGTTAATTGCAAAATGCTGTCGTATACCAATTACCCCAAATTACATCATTACTTCAAACATCAGCAATTGTGTGATTGTACAAGTACAGAAAATTAGTAAATCAATACATCATGAAATATTTTTCCTATTTCAGTTTTTATTATCCTCTCAATTAAGAAATTATGATGGAAAGTCTCCTACAAATTCTTTGGCTTCTAATTGTACCCATGTAACTAAACTTATCTTCAAGCAAAGGTTTCTGCCTTATCAGTTTGTCCCATATGCCTTTCTCTTAAATCCAAGGCAAGTAAATGTAGAATTAATTATTCTGATGGTTAAAGCTCACTAGCCATATTTTAAGTATTTCATTTTCTATTTTTAAAAAATTTTCCTGCTTTACTTAGGTTAATTATTTTATTAATATGTTATAAAATAAAAATTAAAATTATGAAAGAAATACATGCTTGGTGGATAATCGTATGTCATTATGTCAGTTCTTTCATACATTATTAACGTTAATAATATGTATATAGGATATTAATTTATATTAATAATATGTATATAGGATAATAAGGGTTTTTGTTACAGAGTTATTCGGAAACCTGCTTTACTCACTCACCTAATGGTACTTTAATGATAGCCTTCCAGATCAATAAGTAAAACTCCTTCTTATGAATGCATGGTATTCTTTACTATCAATGCATCACAAATTTCCTATTAAAAGATAAGTTATTTCTAGTTTTATGCCTTTAAAAATTATAAAATAAATAACATATATGTGTATGTCTGGCTTTACAAAAAAGATGTTAGGCTAGGGATTAATTAAAATACATAGAAAATATTCAATTTTATTATTCAAATTTGCTAATTATTTGAAAAGTCAAGTAGGAAACATTAAAAATTATAGAAGTTACAATATAAGTTAAAAAAACATTTGAATTATAATCTCATTGTAAAATACAGTAGCGCCTCTGTAAGTTGACCACCCAGTGAAATATAACAAACTAGTCAACATACAGAGGTGGTCAACATAAGGAACTAGGCCTACTGTACTGATCTATTTATGTGGTACATGTCTATGAAAAATAGGTCAACTTAAGGAGATAGTAAATGAGGGAGGTGGTGAACTATGGAGGTTTTACTATATATAATTTCATAGTACATCATTTTCTTTTATTAGATAGAAAATTGGATGAGTCCCAGTAAAGCATGGCTGCCATATTTTCACCAAAAGTTGCCAAAGACGGCATGATTTATAAATTTCATCTAATGAGCTCGTAGTTTCCTTTATGGTATTTGTAATTTTATTATAAGGAAGACTAGATGGTTAAATAAATTTAATCTGTTGTCTTTCAAAGTTTCTTGATTCATTACCTGGTTTTAAGTTATCTTAGATGGTCAGCTATACACTTATGTATCTTTAATAATGCAATAATTCACAGAATGACCTTGACCCTATCTAGTTTGAGGATGATTGATAATTAAAAATTATAGAATAATTTAGTATGTCATGGAAATGAGTAATTCTTTTGTAAAATACTAAGCCTCAATTACTTGGAAGTACTTTTTTTCTCTCTCTCTTTCTGTCTCACTCTCTTTAAAGTGCCTGCAGATATCATTAATTGATGATGAAGGATAACTGGCATGAATCTAATAGGAAGGTGCCCAGTTTACACCATCATACGTTTACAGTGGTGTTCTCTTTACTGGTTTTTTGTTATTGGCTATTTGTAAATAGCTAAACACTAATATATATATATATATATTAGCTACATATATATAGCTAAACACGTATATAGCTATATGTAAATAGCTAAACACTAATATTGACAGATAGATAGTGATCCTGAAGTACCCAGAAATAGATGATTGTATTCTCAAACAACTAACTCAGTGCCTGAGGGTAAAGTTAGGACCTATTAATTGCTATCTCTATTTGCTCTAAAAAAAATTGATTTTTTTTTTTTTTGAGACAGTCTCACTTCGTCACCCTCAGTAGAGTGCGTGGCATCATAGCTCACAGCAACCTCAGATTCTTTGGTTAAAGCAATTCTAAGTATCTCTCCTGCCTCAAGCTACTCTTGTAGTCCCAAGTAGCTGGGACTACAGGTGCCTGCCACAACGCCCAGCTGTTTTTAGAGATGGAGTCTCACTCTTGTTCAGGCTAGCCTTGAACCTGTGAATTCAGGTATACCACCTGCCTCAGCCTCCCAGAGTGCTAGGATTACAAGTGTGAGCCATAGTACCCAGCCTGAAAAACTGAAAATTTTTGTGTATTCCCAAGTTGTATAAGTAAAGATAAGCATGTTGGATAGATAATATCTCTAATGGAAAAATAAAGATATGTAATTGGAAAAGTTAAAAGGCTGAGAAGAAAAAGTTTATTGATATGCTTCCTTCAGGAAATTTAAAAAGAAATATTATATTTACTCTATATTGCTCCTAGATTATTTTCTTAATGAACATTTACAAAACAAAGAAATTTTAAAACATCCTCTCCTGGATGTCCGCAAACAATACTTAGCATCACATATGGCTGAATGTTAATAATATACATAATTTCATAATTTTAATAATGAAAATAGACAAAGAACAGATTGAAAAATTAATATTCCAGCTAGAAAGAGAATGTTTCATGTAGATGTGGGTTTTTTGCTTAGTAGTAATGATTTCTTTTGCATGTAAATGAAATGGTTTCAGGCAAAGTATAAAGTTGTCTTGGTATTATATTATTTCAATGTTGTTTAAATTGGCTTAGGTTCGATTTTTTTTTCTTTTACATTATCTGGAGGCTGTAAATCTGTATTCAGAGCATCTGCAGAATCATAACATTGTCTAGGCAATTGCTTTTGGAAAAAAAAAAATGGGTTTCCCCATAATTAGAAATGTGTTCTAATTAAGGGTTGGGTGTTTATATAAGTTTAAAAAGGAGTTACATTACTAAACATTGTTATTAGATGCTTTAAGATGTGTGTTTGTGAATTAAGTCACAATAAACCTCCCCTTAGAATACAAAAAGTAATTTATTCTATGTTCAAAACATTACTTACAGGGTGGTGCAATGACCAAAAGCCTTTGTCAAGGAGGGTTGGTTTGTCTTTTCTCCAAGTCCTCTATGGAGTAGTTAAATTAATAGATAGAAACAGCCTTACCTTTATTTTTATCCTTGGTTTACTTCCAATCTATTGTAGATGAAGAAGTTAGAAAACTGGATATCTGTGTTTTGCCATATTAGTTGCTAACGCAGAGTCCTGTCTCTGAGTTCTCTTCATTAATCTCCCGGTACATATTTGCTTCACATGTGTAAGTTAGGGAAATATTTTACTACTTTTGAAATTTATCACTATTTGAAAATGGATGACAATTATCATACATCTATTGTAATATTTTTTAATTCCTCAATTCAGAAACTGCATCTCTAAGGAAGCTGTATTAGCTCCTACTTTGGTGAACTTGTGACAGTGTAGAGTTTCGGTTCCCTTCCCGCCTGGGTCCTTCTCCAGTATATGTATGTGCTCAGTAGAGACTGATGTGGACAAGCTCACTCTACGGCCCAGAGAAAGTGATGGTGATGCAGACGTGAAAGAAGCTCCAAGGTAGTGTTCTCTAGAAAGGGGAGGGCCACTGGTTTCATTTTTTGCTTTTAAAAATCCAATTCTCTGCATCTGACATTATCTCAAGGGAAAAGTGGAAAATCTGGATACAATTACTTTTTCAGTTAGGACCTTGTTTCAGTTAAGTGAAGAGTTGATATGAGTGGCTTCATCAAATACATTGTTTTATGTTATTCTGTTTCATAACAGAAGTCTAGAAGTGGGCTAGTGTTGCTATAGGCTCCTTGGATCAGTAACATCAGACCAGAATTGGTCACTTTATTGATGTTGCTGTTTTGATGGCAGCCATAGGTCCTAAGAAGTAGAGACATGGGTTCCATCAGTTCTTCCTGTCCATTCTCAGAATTCCTCTAGCCAGCATTTGCTTCCACTTCATTGAACAGATATGTGTTGTATGTCCACACCAAGCTGCAGAGAAACTGGAGAAGTTACTACTTAACATTTAAAAAAATTGCTGATTGGAACTTATCAGGAGCAGAGGACTAGGGGTGATTATTTGGTTAGTCTACTGGGACTTTGAATATGTGGTAGGGCTGAGGGATAAACTAAACTATAACAGGCAAACAAAAATAACAGTTTGAGGATTAGTTTCATTGCTTTTAGGAGAAACTTATTTCCTAGTTATTATGAAATAAGACATAAATAATTTTTTTTTTTTGAGGAGCGTCTTACTCTTGTCACCCTAAGTAGAGTGCTGTGGCATCATAGCTCACAGTAACCTCAAACTGATGAGTTTAAGCTATCCTCTTGCCTCAGCCTCCTAGGTAGCTGAGACTACAGGAGCCTGCCAAAATGCCCAGCTAGCTTTTTGCTCTTGCTCAGGTTGGTCTCACACTCTTGAGGTCAAGCAATGCACCTGCCTTGGCCTTGTAGAGTGCTAGGACTACAAGCATGAGCCAAAGCTTTCAGGCAAGCAAATCTTAAACATGTATCAGCTTCAGCTCAGAGAAACATTACACAATAACTCTTCCTATTTTCTTTTCATTAAAGATATTTTAGAGTTATGCTCTCCTTAAGTTCAAAAATATGTAGGAAGCTCTGAAATTATTATAGAATTTAAGTGCTTTCTAAAGTTGATTTTAGGTATGCAAACATTTATAGAAGTAAACCATTTATATATTCATATAATTATTTAGTGCATTTTTTCATGAGACAATAAACTAGGCTATGAAAAATATAAAGATGTCTGTAACACAATTCTGGCACTTAGAAGACTTATATTTGAACTCATGAAAATAAAAAAAAATACCATTATTTTATCTTTAAGCTTGGCCTACACTTGTTTATCATTACATGGGTGAAGAGACAGATGATACATCATAACTGTGGAGTAAGTGTAGGCAGAGATATAAAACAAATTCAGTGATTGAGTTCTTGGGCCCGCCTGAATTTAGAGGTTAGAGAAATCTGGAGAAAGTAGCAAAAATGACTCAAAAGGACTGAGGAGATAGAGGAGAAGTTGGAGAAAGTGAAATGATAGAACTAAGGGAAAATGCTGACTCATTAAAATGCTCCTTTCTGGATTAAGATTAGCTCCAAGAAATTACTGTTACTTTTTAATTTGACAAAAGGAAAATATTGATGTTGTTGATAAGGAGTAACCTTGTAGAGAAATAGAGACTAAAAATAAGTTGAGAATTGATTTAAGAAGCAGAAGAATGGGAGTGAAGAGAGAACATGCCTGAAAACTATTTAAAAGATAAATACAAAGAATGTATTTTCACAATTGTACTTCCACAATTGTTCCAAATACCAAAAGTCATATCAAGTTGGGGAATTAATTTTTCAGTAATATAGTATCACCTAAAATGTTTCCTATAATATCTTATTTATTTATAATAGTAATTGAGAATCTTCTTAAAGAATATTATCAATAAGAGTGATAGAGCCGGGCTCGGCGCCTGTGGGTCAATCGACTAAGGCACCAGCCATGTACACTTAAGGTGGCGGGTTCGAATCCCCAGCCTGGGCCCGCCAAACAACAATGATAGCTGCAACCAAAAAATGGCCGGGTGTTGTGGTGGGTGCCTGTGGTCCCAGCTACTTGGGAGGCGGAGGCAGGAGACTCGCTTGAGCCCAGGAGCTGGAAGTTGCTGTGAGCTGTGATGCCATGGCACTCTACCCAGGGGGATAGCTTGAGGCTCCTTCTCAAAAAAAAAAAAAAGAAAGAAAAGAAACAGAAATGATCATCCCTAACCTCACAGGGATTATAATTTACTTAGAAATAGAAAAAGATCCAAGAGAGAATTATAACATCTAAATCAAGTTTGGTCTGGGAGTGTATAAAAGGGACACATGGCTTTGAAGACACTCTTATAAATATCAGCAAAATGAAATGAATCAGGTCACAGAGGTGGTAATAAAATCGAGGGACTGCTTAACTGATTACTTGATGTCTGAAACGTAAAGGTTATCCCTATGGAAATTTTTAAATTATTTTAAAAAAGGAAGTGGCCTCTTTCAGAATAGCTATGTTTAATCTTTTTCAATTAACAGAAATATCTCCATGGATATACTTTTGTAACACCATACGATTGAATCAAATGTGACATTCATGTATTACAAAAATATTGGACAAAAAGTTTAATACATGAAGACAAGCCAAAAATATTCCCGTTCACCAAGGAAGAGGGAAAATATGTTGTGGTTCATTTGCTTCAGCACTTGCACTTTTAGTCATATTTAAAATGTAAGAGAAGAATCTGATCCATAATCAAAGGAAAGAAACACACTAGAATAGCCTAGGTCTCATCAAATAAAAACTGTAACTGTCAACTGATGTCTATCTTAGAGTCTGACCCAGATGACTTTCATTTGTTCAAAAAGAAAAGATGTGTCATATTTAGAGAGCAGGGGAAATTCTGGGTCAGAATAAGTACAATTTACAAAAGACAAAGAACTCTGTTAATGTAGCTCTCCTTGCCCTAGGCAGTAACCCTCAAAATGTCTTCTGGGGAATTTCACTGTTTCCCAGTGTTTCAAGGTGTGTCTGACTACAAATATGAACTGTTTGGGTGAAGCCTAAGCAGATTAGCAGTGCGGGAGGCACTGACACTGTAATGATAGATGCTGCTTGCCTTTGCCTTTCTTAAGGAAATCCACTGTTTGAAGCCAAAAAAAAAAAAAAAAATTCTCTTTGCTCATTTTCTTCACTAAGAAAACAAAATACTGCTAATGGAAGAATAATGTCACTTATAAACTTTATACCTAAGGATATAAACTATTTAATAAACTTAAACCTCAATGAATACTGTAGTACAGATGAAATGATAGTCCAAGGAGAATTAAAATAGTACGATATAACTAAATATAAAACCAAAGTGTCTGTGAAAAACCCTTAATACATTTATGTTCATTTTCTATTCTCTAATAGTAAACATACATATTGAAGAAAAACCTGGTGAATATTTGTATACTCTAAAAAAAATTCTAATATATCATCTTTATAAAGAGATAAAATATCATCCAGCTGAAAATTTAATGGACTTAAAATTCAAGTACATAAAATATTTACTGTTTGGTGTGACCTTATCTGGGTTATCTTAAAATTTTTAGTCTATTTTCATATATTTAATATAGGATTTATAAAATCTGTGGTACATAGTTATTATGAAACTATATAATGTTTGTGAAAAGAAGTTTTTAATTATAAAATATATAACTATTGGGAATGATTAGAATGGAAAGTCCAAAATCTATCTAAATCATTTACATTTAAGGGTTTTGCAGGCAGAATGGGGACCAAAGACCCCATTCTTGGCAGAAGAGGGGACCCCCAGAAAAGGGAAAATTAAAAAGCTGAGGGAGTCAGAACAAAGAAAAGTCAGCTAGTTTGCTTTTAAGCCAGCCATTGCTAAGTTTCTTATCTGAACAAGTTTCCAGCCTTTCTTGAAACTCTCCCCCATTAGGGATACAGTTTACAAAAATACCCCTGCTGAGGAAAATAATGGCTTTAGAGTGACAAGTCCTAGAAAAGATACATCTTCTAAGTCATTTCATGCCCCTTTAATAGACAAAGGCAGAAACCCATTGTGGAGATTTGCATTTGGCTGGGGCAGAGACCAAAGGAATAGCTCCCTGAGATATGGGCAGGAGGGCTTGTATCCCTCATCGCAGAGGAAAATCCTCTGTGGTGGTGATGAGAGGAAAATGCCTCTCTCCCACTGATTCCTCAGGGGAGATGAACACCAGTGGTGTTTTACTCCACAGTGCACTAGCAGAGTTTAGCACCTCCCTGGGAATCTGTGTGTGTAACTTCAGACAGGAGGCTTCCCCCACACAAGGCTCAAGTTTCAGATTTCTCAGAACTGGTCAAATCCTTAAAGTTAATAATAATAACAATAGGAGCTGATATGCTCACTCAGAGAAACTGCTGGTGCCTTTGTTCCCTCCCTCAGCTTACAAAGAAATTTGAATAAAACTGAGTGGAACAGAGACTTGGGGCCACTTGCCAGAACCCACAAATGGGCGGTGGTCCCTTGAGCTCCCAGCTTTGAAAATTCTGTTCTGTATCTTGTGTCTCTTTCTTTATCTGTTCCTAACTTTGTATTTCTTCAGTCAGTAGCACCAGTTCCACAGGTCTTGGTGGACCCTGCTCCTGGGGCAGGACCCCGACAGGGTAGTTAATATATAGGGCCAGATAAACCAATGGCTTACCCCTGTGAAAGGAG
The DNA here is from genome assembly GCA_963574575.1 of Galagoides demidoff. Lineage (NCBI taxonomy): Eukaryota > Metazoa > Chordata > Mammalia > Primates > Galagidae > Galagoides > Galagoides demidoff. The sequence goes on from CAUYQV010041671.1 coordinate 17,151, forward strand.
ATGATTTCTATATGAGGTTAAAAGTCTGACATTTTCATTTTTATTGGATTATTTCCTATTGAAAATGAGTGGATCGTTAGTGGTACTCTGTGTGCTATAAAACCCACGTGTACCTGACGGCAGACAAATGTTGTGTTCTTTTATTGAAGCAGAGCTTGGGTTGTGTTTAAACTGGTTGTGTAAATGATAAAATGCTGAAAGTGCTCTTCTGTTCAAAGTTGTGTTCCTTTTCTCAACTGGCAGTTATGATTGGATTCTAAAAATTTTCTTTTAAGAAAGAGCAATAGGTTTTCAATCAACTTCATTTTTCCTATAGCAGGAGAAAGTACACAGGAGGCTCCCTGAGCAGGCATTTAACCTCTGGTTCATGATGGACTCATGCTTGCTTCTATGACCACTGTAAGACTTTCAGATGAAAGGTAGGATACAGGAAGAAAGCCAGTGTTCCCTAGTTACATTTTTAAAAGAAAATCTAAGTTTACAGAGAAGCATCACATTTGACCCTGGCTGATCAAATACCCATTTAAGTTACATGGACATTGATGAGAGACAGTAACTATTTTACCTTCCCTGCAAGTAAAAGCTTGCTGGAAGTAATACTAAGTAATATTCCTACCTGAGTATGTACATGTAAGTATATATACAGGGTGTCCATAAAGTTCGTGTGAATTTACTATGTTAAACTATTTTAAATTGCACATGAATTTTATGTCCACCGTGTGTGTGTGTGTGTGTGTGTGTGTATACATATAGTATTGCCCCTGGAATCCAAATGCCCCAGAACTCAAACAACTTGGAATCTGAAGGAAAAACTTGAGCAAATTTTGCCCAAAATCCAAACACTGCTTTGGAATCCCCGCACCTGGTTGGTGTATTTTTGTGCACATTTCCCCAGTTCTTGGGCCACCCATATGCTCTGTCATTCAGTTTGTTGTCCGAAGCTGTAGTGAAAGCATCTCCTGTGATTTTTGCTGCTAATTTTACACTTTGGGGCCTGTTTTGTGTGTTTTTTTAAATATATATACTAACAATTAAGCGTATTTGCCATGGGTCCTAAAAAGTGACATGAGAAAAGTAAGAGTAAGAGGAAAGAGCTACAGTTGAAATCGAGAAAGATGTTGCTGGTAACATTGAAGGCAGCACACGTGTGGCTGATCTCCCTACTACCTTCAGGAAGCCCAAATCAACTGTTTGTACCATTTTGAAAGAATCAGACAACAAAGCAGCTGACGTGGTGAAAGGGGTTGTGACACTGACCTCTAGGAGACTGGAAAGTATGAAGGAGGTGGGAAAACTCCTCTGAGTTTGGATTAATGAAAAGCAGCTGGCTGGTGAGGTGATTTCTCAGATGACCATTTGTGAGAAAGCCATGGTCCTCCGTGGTGAGTTAGTGAAAAGCAGGCCTGATCCTAGTGCTCAAAATGAGAAGTTTAAAACCAGTAGGGGGTGGTGGGAGAAATTCAAGAAAGGACTGGGATCCAGAATGTGGTTATGGGAGGAGAGGCCGCCAGTTCTCACTCACAAGCAGCAGACAGTTCATAAGGAAGTTTACGGACTTTGTGAACACTGAGGTTTACTGGTGATGAAACAGGCTCTTTATATTTTTAGGTTTTTATATTTTTAATTTTAATGACTTGCATTTTTATTCAAATATTATTATGTGTTAATATTTCACCTTAAAATCCAGTGTATTTAATATTAAAATCATTATGAAAATTTGAGTTCGTGGGACCCAGAAATGGATTAATCCATTTTCTGTTTTTTGAAGGGGAAAAAATTGTCTTGGAACTCAAATATTTGGAACTCGATAGGAGTTCTGGAATGGATTATGTTTGAATTCCTAGATATCACTATATACAGACACAGACACACATAGACACACAACATTTATACAGATAAAAAACCTTGTTAATTCAGGCATCTCAGGTTCCCTTAGACTGGGCTAAAAATGGGATATATTGCTCACATAGGGGAACTTTGAGAGTAAATGGGGGTACTATTGATACTTAGACTGACGTAAACCAAGACTCTCATGGTCAAATGGGGCATTAATTCATCTAAGATTTGAGATATTTAGTACTAGGCAGGATCTAGAGGTAAATTCATCATATATCATTAATATAAAAAAGATTATATAGTGTCCTGCTATGTTGATTTTTTATAAGCTTAGGTGAAAATGTATTTATCTGTATTTTAGTCATACTATTTGGTAGGTGCACTACTTAAAACCAGTTAAAAGCAAATGTAAACATATAATTACAATTTAGATTGGTCTGATTCCAAAGTGTCTTTCTGCTGCAATATACCACTATAATATTAGGGACATTATTTTACAATTTTTGAGACTTACATAGTTTCTTATGCAAAAAAAAGCCCTCTTAAATTCATCCCACTAGGCTGTTGTTTTTGTTTGTTTATACCAGGTATGAACATTAAAGACACACACCCAAAATTTCTGTTTAACCTCTGGTGCCCATAAGTAAGCAGTGGCTCTACATCTGCTGAGAAAAATCCTAAAGACCTGACTTGAAATTATTTAGTTTAACTTATGAGATTCTAAAAGCAAAACTCTCTGATTTAAAGTCAATACTGCTAATTGCAGATCGTACAGTAGTGTGTTAGAGTACTACAAATTGCTTCCTTTGTCTTTAATTCAAAATTGTTCTGTATTCCAAAAAAAAAAAATGAAGAAAAGTAAAACTAAATTACAAACTAATAAACTTTATTGATGAACTTTATTAAAAACTCAGAATTAGTAGTAGTCTTTTCAACAGCTATATTGTTCAAAATACTAGTTTTACTACTTTTAAAGAAAATATTTCCCTTCCTTTTAAAATGATAGCCAGCCCCTTAACATTAAGTAGGAAGAATATTGCCAAATAATTCCAAGAAACATTTAGTCATAAATTATACGGACTTTACTACACTTTTTGTGATCTGATATCTGAAAGGAAACAGATCCGCAAAGCAAAATATTTGGATGTTTAAATAAAGTTTCATGAGTCTTCTCACAGTTTATCTTCTCCATTGAGTGAAATAGTAGGATTCAAATTTAGGACTGAATAATAAGGATGTGTCTTTTTGTACGAGTAGTATAGTTTTGGAAGACACTGCTCTTTTATAAGCTAATTGTATTCAAAGCAATGACATACATCATGTTGTCTCTGAACTTCTAAATGAAAGCCGTATCATATGCATTTAAATAAATTAGCAAAGTTGGTTTGTGATTCAGAATTCCTGTGATACTAGTTTCCTAAGTAGAGGGAGAATATGCATTTCATTATACCACTTCCGAATCACAGAATAAGGTAAACTATCAACTGATCACATCCTTTTAGGCCAAATGTTTGGACTTGGCACTGCAAATTTATACTTTAGGGGATCTAAGTCATTTATTTATTTATTTATTTATTTTTATTTTTATTTTTGAGACAGAGCCTCACTCTGTTGCCCTTGGTAAAGTGCTGTGATGTCACAGCTCATAGCGATCTCAAACTCTTGGGCTTAAGGGATTCTCTTGCCTCAGCCTCCCAAGTAGCTGGGACTACAGGCACCTGCCACAATGCCTGGCTATTTTGTTGTTGTTATTGTCGTTGTTGCACTTGTCATTGTTGTTTAGCTGGCCCAGACCGGATTTGAACCTGCCAACTTCGGTGTATGTGGCCAGCGCCTTAACCACTGTACTACGGGCACTGAGTCAGATCTGAGTCATTTTTAATGATAGACAAAAGACAAGTCAACAAACAATAGTCTTGTGAGAGATCAGGGGTTATAGAGTATTTTGGGTCTCTTAGTATTTGATACTTCTGATCTCTATAATGTCCGATCTGAGCCTCCTCTCTGATTTGCATGTAAGAGGAAAACGCTCTCAGAAATAAATTGGTTAGCAGTAGCCAACATTAGACCTGAGTGAGATATATGGCAAATTAAAGAAGCAACTTAAGTACCTATGTCCTTTTTACCCAAAGGGTCATCGTAAGAAGCTAAGCATTAACTCTCAAGGAAAAAAAATATATACATCTATCCTGCACCAACAAATACATATATCTGGGAATTATCAAAATTGGGAGGAGTAGCAAATGTATAAATTATATTAATTTTTCAGATTATCTTTGTTTTATGGAGTATAATATTAGAAGAAACATGATGGAAATTGAATTTATCATGCACATTAAACTATAATGAATAGAGAATATCTATAAAAGTACTTAGATTGCAAAAGTGAGCAGGGAATAACAAAATTCAATCTTAATTGAAAACATACAAAATAAACATTTAAGAGAAAGGAAAACAAGACCATTAACAAAGCTAAACTTTTAAAAAATAATTTTTAATATATTTTTAACAGACTTTTATTTCAAAAGAAATATAAATGCATTATAAAAGTAAGAAAACACACATTAGCAAATCCAAAAATAAGAGCCCCAGCACCAAATCATGCCACTCAGACAACTACTATTTGGTGTAGTAGTGAACGTATTTTTTTCTTATTGTGATTCTACTGTTTTGTAAAATTCTTCTCAGTTTATGGTCCATGTCTTCCTATGGCAGCAAATTTTCATCACATCTGATACCAACTTCATATTTAGATTTATCAAGTTATCTCCAAAAAGGACTTTACAGATGCTTTGTCCAAACTGGGACTGGATCCAGGATTGCACTGTGCATCCCGTTGTGTCTTAGTCTACACCAGCTCCTTTCTTCATGGTATTCACTTTGTAAAAAGAACCTGAAAATTGTCTTATAGAATGTCCCCCCTTCTCAGTTTCACTCCTTGCTCCTTTGTGGTTAATGATTTCTTTTTTCAAAAGTACATCTGTGGGAATATGTAGAATTTGGCCTCTAAAAATGTTCAACCAAACATTAATGTGTGGGCAGTGCCTATGGCTCAGTGACTAGGGCACCAGCCCCAAATACCGAGGCTGGTGGGTTCCAACCCAGCCCTGACCAAACTGCAGCAAAAAATAGCGGGGCGTTGTGGCAGGTACCTGTAGTCCCAGCTACTTGGGAGGCTGAGGGCAGAGAATTGCTTAAGCCCAAGAGTTTGAGGTTGCTGTGAGCTGTGACGCCACAGCACTCTACCAAGGGCAACATAGTGAGACTCTGTCTCAAAAAAAAAAATTTTTTTTTAATGTATGATTTAAAAAAAAAATGTTTAACCACTAGCCACCAGGGATAAGGTATGATTTTTAGGTGCAGAAATTGTAGTTCTTTATTTCTTTCAGGCTCTTTGTACCTCTTACATTCCTGAGGAATGGAAAGAAAAGAAAAAAGCAAAATAATGCAAATCCTACAAAGGGATTGCTGTGGAAAAACATGCAAGTAAATGTTGACTAGTAAAATGGAAATACTGTCTCTCGAGATTTTGAACATTTTATTTTGACTACTAAAACCACCTAAAGTAATAATGATGTGGCAATTGATCTCCACTGAAATACGATGAAAAGAGTTCTTATTTTGCTCTATTGGAAGTTCTTAAATAAATAAGCAAGCAAATACTAAAATAGAGCCGGGGAGTGATAGCTCATGCCTATAATCCCAGCACTATGGGAGGCTGAAGCAGATGGATTGCTTGAGCTCAGGAGTTCAAAACCAGCCTAAGCAAGAGCGAGACCCCTATCTCTAAAAACTAGGCAGGCATTGTGGCAGTGCACCTGTAGTCCTAGCTACTTGGGAGGAGGCTGAGGTATGAGGATCTCTGAGGTGTGAGGTTGCTATAAACTATGATGCCAAGGCACTCTACTCAGGGCAACAAAGTAAGACTCTGTCTCCAATAAATAAATAAATATATAACAAAGTGAGACTCTGTCTCAAATAAGTGAAACTGTCTCAAATAAATAAACTAAATCAAAATATCTTTTAGTTTACATTGACTTCTTTTCATACATACATATCTCTTCTTTTGAAACATAAATAAGCAGAGAAAGGTTAGCGTTTGTTTACAATATGCAGTTAAAAAAAACAGACACTACTCTCAGTTGTACATAAATTCTTTGTAGTAAAAAGTTGCACTGAGAAAACAAAATACAGCCCTCTCTATAACAGTGATTTATTAGGCATTTGAGCTGAAAATTATGCCCTGGATTGAAAACCTAAAATATTTTCTAAAATATACAATTAACTGGTATACTCAAAGATATGATATTACCCAAATGAAAATGTATCACTATGTTGAGTTCGTGTCCATACTGTAGTTTAATTTTCTCAGCATAGACTTTTATGTCTTTAGAAAATCCCATTTAGAAAAATCTAGTTGTACTATAGCAACATTTCAGTATGCTATAGTACGTTGAACTGTTGGGAAACAACCTTTAGGATGAACTTCCCTTTTAGATTTTTCTGCAGTCTTAGATGACAGTATAACAGTCACAATCTTTAAAAGACATGACTTGCTTCATAGTAGAAATTACACAGATTATTTTCAAGAGCTGTTTAAAATTTCAAGATCTTATTTAGGATCACCCCCTGTCATTATTTCTGATCTATCTTTGAGCAGATGTTTATATTGTAAAAGAAAATACTTTTTCTAGAAGAATGTAGCCATATAGAATAAATTCTTCTAAAATAGACCCACTACTGTTATATATAAAATGCTTCCTTATAGAAAGTATGATGATACGGGGAACTATTTTTTAGTTTTAATATCAATCATGGCATCATGGTCAAATATTTGTAAGGCAACATTTGCATGCTTGAAGTTATTTGCTCTGGCAAAAGAATTTCATTTATTTCAGTGTTCTGACCACTGCAACCTCATAGATACTGTTCCAATCTATACTAAGAAATTAAAATTATCTGTACTATACTAAGAAATTAAAAACCGCAAATATTATTGTTCAAGCATGAAAATATTTATCTTAGAAAACAGTAAGAAAGGACAAGTCTCATATTTATATCATTGCTTAAAATACATTTGAAAAATATTTTAAGAATAAAAGTGTCTAACCACTTGCTAGTTCCTTTTTGGTACTGTCTATATCTTTTTATGTAGTATCTAATGTGCAAACTTCTTTTATGAGAATACAATGCTTAGACACACTTTTGATAATAATATTTACTCCTGTAATCCTCACTCTGAAATCCTGAACCTGTGTGACCCAATTCCTTATCTTTCTCCTGCCCTTTATCCTATCAGAGTTGCCTCATCTGAGTCTCAAATAGCCCTTTGGGCAATAACAGGTCTTCCATTACCACCCTCTATTGCAGGTGTGGGGCTCAGATGTGTCCAGACTGCTCAGTTTTACTTCAGAGCAGTGGTTCTCAACTGGGGTGAAGTTGATGGATCTTTGACAATGTCTGAAGACATTGCCGTGGCTGGAGGATGGGGTGCTGCTGGCATTTCGCAGATGGAGACTGGGGGTGCTGCTGAGCATCTAAAATGCATGGGACACTGCCCCACAACAAGTCCTCAATGTCAATAGTGCCACTGTTGTGAAAGTCCACCTTAGAGAAAACACTGAAGATAAAATTATACACCACGGTATCATTCACGTGGATTTTGCATTTCAAAGACGAGAGTAAAATTTAAGGAATTTTAAATGCTTCCATACCAACTCCTCCTCGGCACACGTTCTTCCTTTGGTTACCAAGCTTTACATTTTCTTTTTCAAATGGCATGTCGTGGCTGCTCATACCAAAGACTAGTTGTACGTGCATGGTTTATTATTTTTAGAAAAGGAAAGGAAAGAAACAGCGCTACAGTTTTTACTGCAGGAAATGTTTGATAGAGCCCCAGCGTGTTGTATTTGCTGTCATCTGAGTAGATTGGTAAAAGGTGGGTACCGTCTCGTCCAGCTGCTCTTGCCATTTCCCGGTCTTCATACTTCTCTTTTTCCTTCTGGTTGGCAGAACTCCACTGATTGCGGCCGGGGTCATTGGTGGGCTCTTCATCCTGGTCATCGTGGGTCTGACATTTGCAGTTTATGTCAGAAGGAAGAGTATCAAGAAGAAAAGAGCCTTGAGGAGATTCCTGGAAACAGAGGTGAGGTGTTCATTTCTCCTTTTCATGGGGTTAGGGATTTTCATTGGGTTTAGGTTTAGATGATACGCGGTATTTTAATCCAAGTAAAATTTTGTTCAATTTCCTGATGAGGGTTTTATTTTATAGTACATTAAACAAAGCTGATGAAAAATCATGTTATATAGTAAAAGCAGTCAAGGCAGTTTTATGGCTTCAAGAAGGTAGATGGCAGGAGTCAAGAAAATTATTGCATTGGGGAAAACCAGATCTGTCTCTCTCTCTCTGTATGTGTGTCTAGTGGGAAAGTTCTATTAGCAAGCTCTGGATGGAAGGCATCTCAGTAGCACCAGAACTAGAAAATATCTGGGTGGAAACTATCTCAGAATTTTTCTGATTCAAAATATAATCAAAAAACAGAATTTTTCTGACTCAAAATATAATCAGATAGGCAAGTAATGCTACTTTAATTAGCATCATTAAATTGGTAGCCAATGATCTCATTATACCAGCAGGGAAAAGACCAAGCTTATAGGATAAAGCTTAGTGTTGTAAGCACACAGACCTTACAACACAATTCATGAGATGCATTTAATAATATATGTGGTGGTTATTGTGAATATGTTAATTGCTCATAAATGATTATAATGTCTTTGTATTTCTACACTGAGTTCTGTAGCATGAAAGCTGATGGTCTTCATTATACAGGATACAGGGGGAGAACAATTACAGCACATAATGCATTATTAAACCCTTCTTAATTTCTGTTGTACCTCTCTCCTGATACAAACATCTGTGCCCAATCGAAACAATTCAAAGCAATTCTTTTTTCTCTCTCTCTCTCTCTCTCTCTTTTGAGACAGAGTTTCACTCCGTTGTCTTGGGAGTAAGAGCCCAGCAACCTCAAACTCCTGGGTTCAAGGGATCCTCTTGCCTCAACCTTCCTAGTGGTGGGGATTACAACATGTGGGCTACCTCCCCCAGCTAGAGATGAGGTCTTGCTATTGCTCAGGCTGGTTGTGAGCTCCTGAGATCAAGGGATCTACCCACCTCAGCCTCCTATAGAGCTAGAGTTACAGGTCTGAGTCAGGGTACTCAACCAGAACCATTCTTCTCTAAGTCTGTCCTGGATTTTTCTTTTTCATTATCAGTGTGACAATCTGACTTTTCCTCTGAACACCAATAGAAAGGGGAATACTTGTTGACTTTCATATCTTTTGTATACTGGTAATGAAATAAATTCTAGCTCTTTTCCTCCAGATGTTAATAACATTAGATAGAAGAAAAATGTGAGGGTTTTAGGAAACTACTCTAGCTCCTTACAGGGAAATCCTTGCTAGGGATTGGGGTTATCTGAAACTGGAATGAACTGTTTTATCAATAGACGTGTTCGAGTAAATAAAGGTAGTCAATTACATTCATGGGAAAAACTAGTAATAATCCCAAATTCAGCTGAATGCTTATAAATTTAATCATTTTCAATTTTGAACATGTGAAAGGAAGATTGGACATAACACATGTGCTATGCATAATTTCAATGTAGCTGGGATACTGGAGGCAAAACAGAATTCTTCTTCATGGCCATCTTGGGGAAATTAGTGAGAGAATTCTGAAAAGTAAAGTATTATAACCAGGGTTGGAGAGGAATTGAAGGCGTGAAACAACAGTGGACATCAGGTGATTAAATAAATGTAAGAAAAAATTCTGTCTCTTAATTACATGCGGGGAAGGCTCATTACTATGAAGAATTCTATTCCATTGTTTTAGTTTATTTTTTTAATTTGATGCTTTATACGAACTGTCCTCCAATTGTCATTTCCTTACTAAATAAATACCCACTAATTGGTTTTATTAGCAGTGTCTGTTTCTGTAGAAAGTTATTGCTTTCAAGTAAATTGTTTTATATTTGGAGGTTAGGTAATTGCAGACTGCCCTATCTTTCACTCAGTAAAGATAAATAAGTATGGTTTTATACCAGTATCTAAATAGTAAAGGAATTCTTAAAAGGATCATTTGAAATCCTTTAATACTGAAGCTAGAAATTTGCCACAGAGGTGAGGCATTTGTTGAATCCTGATATAATTAATGTTGGCATGCACTAACATTGATATACTTTCCCCAAATCCTTCAGCTGCAGACGGTCTCTCTGATGTTACATTTTCCAATGCACACTGACTGAGATGCACTGTAAGCTTGATGCTTTAGTAAAAGCAATGATTCAAAACTGTATTGGTGAGACACCAGCCCATCCCTTGAAGAGTGACAAATTGAGTGCCTAACGTATTCCAGGCAGTTTTCAGATTTTCCACCTATGTTGACTTACTTCGTCATTTAGAAATCTCTAAGGTATATTGTTACACCTGCTTCACAGGTGGTAAACAAGGGGCCAGGGGCGGGAAAGTGCTTTCTGGAGCCTGCGAGTGGCAGCACTGGCATACACACCTCCAAATTTAAACTTAGTTCTCCTTCCATCATACATGTCACTGCTGGCTGGCGAATGGACACTGTGCTTCTTTTAAATGTATAATACTCAAATTTATTGAAAAATGTGTTTGCAGAAATATTTTAAATGATACTTAAGAAAATTGCAGGAATCTAAAAATCTTAGGTAGAAGTCATCAGAATCTCAAGTTATTGCATGGTATATGTCAAGACATATACATATATACATATTATACATTTTAAGTATATACTCCCCAATGTGCTGAAGCCCACTCCTCAATTTTGCATGTGATTTCATAAGAATTTTGTATATGGTATTTAGAAAAGTTTAGTGAAATTTACTCATTGGCTAGGCATGGTGGCTAACACCACCCATCACTCTGGGAGGTCAAGGCAGGCGGATTGCTTGAGCTCAGGAGTTTGAGACCAGCCTGAGCAAGAGTGAGACCCCATCTCTAAAAATAGATGGCATTGCGCTGGGCACCTATAGTTCCAGCTACTCAGAAGGCTGAGGCAAGAGGATTACATGAGCCCAAGGGTTTGAGGTTGCTACTCTCTACCAAAGTCAAATAAGACCCTGTCTCAAAAAAAAAAAAGAAAGAAAGAAAGAAAAGAAAAAACTGAAAAAAGTTCCCTATTATACACACAGTATATCTATCAAAATCCATAAGGAAAAAAAAAACCTTCTGTCTGTTAGTATTGACTTCAAATGAAGAAGAGTCATTTTTAGATTTAACAAATAATTCAATGATTCTTTCTAAAGGTGTTTTTGTGACTTACATTTAGTTACGTGTTACCAAATTTATCATTTGCATAATATAAATTTGATAGTGGAGTAGAATCAGGAAGTTATTAAGCTGTTAGAAAATAGCTTAAGTTTCTCGATCATTTCTATCATGTTCTTCCTGAAGTTCTCACTATAGCCACTTGTGTTCACTTAACACAGTTGCACTAATTAAGAGGGTTGTGATGTCCACAGATGCGTTATAATAATACCCAACCTGGAGGGCCACTGTGCACTGAGTTGTATAAATAGGTATGTGAATTTGAAATACCGCAGTGGTTTCAAGACAATTTTAGTTACGTGTATCATTTAATTATTTCTTTATGCTGAAAAAAACAGGCCATTTGTCTATGGGTAAAGTTAATAAAGGTTCTTTATTTAACTTAAAAAAGAAAACAAAACCTTTCTATTTCTCTCTCTTGCCTGTTTTCTAATATGTAGATAAAAATCTAAACTTTTAGAATAGGAAAGAGGCTTTTTGGTGCCCAAAGTGTCTTTCTTATGTATAGACTTTTTTTCACATATGAAAATAATTGGCACATATTCAAATATCTTTCCCCTGCCTCATTCGTCCTTAGGCTGCCTCATATTTTGACTATAACATCTAAAACTACCAGTCTAATTTTACTTCTTTGGGCCACAGGCAGCCTACGTCACACCCTGGCGTTGCCTACCCTGAACTCACCCGGCTTAGCGGCCACGCTTTCTGCTCTGTGACCTTGTGTGTGTTCCTGCATCTGCCTTCTGCTGCCCTATCCTTGATGTCAATCCATTTTCATTTTCTCAAGCCTGATGTTTAAGTGTACCCCCTTTGGGAAGCCAAATGCAGTCTCACTCCCCAGTGGGTATTTTATTTCTTGCGTTTACTAGAATCCACTTATGATCAAGAATCAAATCATGGAATATTAGAATTTTTAATCTAACAGGCACACTGAGGTCTTCATACATAGAATGTGTTTAAGGACCACCATAGTATATAGGCAGCACCTGGAATTCTCTGACTTACAAGGAGTCAAAATTTTAAGCATAGTCCAGACCTACTGAATCAGGGCCACCTGGCTTCCCAGCTAGATTTTTAAGCTCTAAGAAGGTAGCATTTCTTTCTTTCCTTTTTCTTTTTTCTGATGTATGAAATCTCCTAGCCTAGGCTACATCAGGGTAGGCACATATTTGTTACTTATGTTGACCCTGGCAAAGAGCAAGAAAAGAGAAAGGATATATGTGGTTGGGGATAGGGAGTGGTACATATTACAAGAAAAGTGTGTGCAGGAAAGTGTGTTCGCATGTACAAGAGAGAGGCCCAGAGAGAGAAGGACTGATTTTTGGACCGAAAGTTGTATAACTCTATTGTTTTTCCTTTGCAGCTGGTAGAACCCTTAACCCCCAGTGGCACAGCACCCAATCAAGCTCAGCTTCGCATTTTGAAAGAAACTGAGCTGAAGAGGGTCAAAGTCCTTGGCTCAGGTGCCTTTGGAACCGTTTATAAAGTAAGTATAAAACAACACGTACTATCAGTCATCTGAAGTCCTGTTTCAGACTTTAGAAAAATAATAGCCAGAGTTATTACTTTAACCAACTTAATTTCCTTTTAATATTCAGAGAGGAATACCATTATAGAATTGAGAAGTTTGATGCACAAATGAATTCATTCATTTGTATTGAATCAACTGGAATGGACGGAGTATTGAGAGACAGACAGGAAGCAAGGTGCCAAGCCGGCCAATATGGTTCTTTCTGTCAGCGCCCTCCTGGCCCTTTTCATATCATCTTCCCTTTGGCAAATTACCATCCTTATCCAAAATTGCCAGCTCCAACCCAATTGTCTTTACCAGTACATAGTGCCCCATGAAATCCCGGACATACCTGGGTGGTGTGCCATAATACCTTGCTCTTTTTTTCTTATGCTTTTTTTTTTTTTTTTATCCAAAAGTCTTTCTATCAGGACTATACTAGCTAATGTCCTTAGAAGCTACATGAATGTGCTGATGCCATAATAGTTTAGTTCCTAAGTCATTTTTTGTTTCCTTAATTACATTTGTGATTTTATAAATAATTTCTCTAGTTTCAATGTCTTCGTTGTTATTGTCAAACTAAAACAGTGTCTTAAAATGTAAAATTCAGGTCAGACAGGTGAAAAGTGTGATAATTGTACATTTTTAATAACATATTTCTAGAAAGGAAAAGCTCAGCTAAAGGCATTTGTATATTTACTTACTTGACTTAATTATAAGACCTATGGAGGCCCAACTTTAATAATGATAGAATTTGGTTTAAAGGTAAACAGAAAAAATAAGAAACTCTGTTGTGCTAATGCTAAAATATTGCTCATAATATTCATTACAATAATTCTCAGACTTTACTTTGGCAGCTTAATATTATTCTTAATACTATATGCAAACCTACATTTGTACAAACATCTGTTAAAATAAATTGGCTGTCAAGAATTTTACAGTTTAAAATGTTCTCTGTTTTGTATTTTAAACACTGATTGAATAGCAAATATTAACAATTAGAATATAAATCCAAATTTTTCTCCCCTGAGTGTTCTGAAATAATCTAAATTCCATAAATTGAAACTGTTTTATTCTAAGGTCAAAGTATAGACATTTCTTGATTGTTTTAGTATGCATTTGTTGTTCAGTTTGTTAACTGAACACCTACTTTGCCTAGTAGGCGTTATTCTAAGCAGACTTGATGCTTTTTTCCAAATTCTATGTCCATTCAAAGAAACACAATTTATCTTGTTTCGGTGCTTATACACAAATATTATGTTTGAGAAAAAGAACTTGCATAGTATCATTTTATAGACTCAAAATTATAATCTACTTATTTTGCAGTTTTATTCATGCCTTTTTAATAATTTTAATTTTAGGTATTTTATGGGAAAACAAAATCAAGAACATTATTTGGATTAATAAATGTGATAGCCTAAGTTCTAAACTTGATTTTACCAATTGGAAAATGGAAAGTAACGCACTGAACTGAGTCAGTCCTGACTACCACTCTGGGTCATCTCGCCACCAGAAAGCCCCATTCTAATTATCTCATCCAGAATTTCCCCCCTCCAACCTCCATATCCATAGATATAAGGGAGGATTTCTTTGTTGAAGCATATTAGAGTTTCCTGCCCTTAAGTTTTGGTCTGTTACCAATTCTCCATGTCACATTGACAAAATTTAAAACATATTTAAAATAGTAAGCATATTTATGTGTTTATGAAGAAGAAAGATAGAGATAAATGACCAAATTTAAATGCATTACAATAAACTTTGACATTTAAAGTAACTCAATATGGTATTGTTAGAAAGTACTATGACCCTCATATTTTTAAAGATAAAATAGCATGGGCCCCATATGCTAGAGGTGGTGGGTTCAAACCCAGCCCCGGCCAAAAACTGCAAAAGAAAAAAAAGATAATATAGCATGGAATTTAAGTTTTATTTTAAACTATGGCTACCCTGTAACTCAAGACTAAATACTATTTGATGATTTGCAGGAAAAAAAATTACATATTTAGCATTTAATAATAAGGCTTTCTTGTGTTTTTCTTTTTTTTGGTGACTCAGCCTCATTCTGTCTCTCTAGGTATAGTGACATGGTGTCATAGCTCTTAGCAACCTCAAACTCTTGGGCTTGAGTAATCCTCTTGCCTCAGCCTCCCAAGTAGTTGGGACTACAGGCATGTGCCACTGCACCGAGCTAGTTTTTCTGTTTTTAGTAAGAAATGGGGTTTCACTCTTGTGCAGGCTGGTTTTAAACTCCTGAGCTCAAGCAACCCCCGCCTCAGCCTTCCAGGACACTGAGATGAGAGGCATGAATGACACACCCAGCCAGTGCTTTTTTTAAGAGCAGTTATTTATCTGTTGTCTATGAATGTTTTACTTTTATTGAAATTACTTGTAATAAAAGTTTATGGAAATTCCACAAATTTGTCTGAATTTTATACCTGGCATGTGTATGGTTGACCCTAATATTAATCACTATATTAGTTGTTATAAGGACATACTGTTTTAAACTATAAAAGATTATTCCTGACCATAGAAATGCAAATTAGATTAACCAATTACTTGGTTATTTTTTTCTCCTAAATAGAAATATATTGTCAGCTCAAAGATATGAACCAATATCCTGGATATCAGCATAGTTGAATTTTTATCTGGCCAGGCCTAGAAAATGATGATTATACTTACTTATTTAAAAAAAGAGTACAAATTAATTCACATGTAATTTCTATTTTTATTTTTTAGGTGTACTTTAGGGATACTTTGATAATGATGCTATATCTTTACAAAGTGACCCCCTCTGCAGCTAGATTATTGACTAATGAATAGTAAACCTATTTTCCACCCTAGATACCACCAATGAGAAAAAATAGCCTGGGCTTTTTTTCCTTTTTCTGCTTTAATTTATTCAAATGTTATACAAGAAACGTGGCTCATTATTTTGCATTTGACTCATTTATGTCCCTATTCACTCATAAAGAAAGCAATCATCAATTCACTTTCTAAAGGTTAAAGTATTTTATTTTCTTTATTTCTACTATACTTTTGAATAATTCTTGTGTTCAGGTCTCCTTTTATCATTACAATTTTGAGTAACTCAAATACATATGTTTCAGCATAGAAGTTCATAGGGAAGAAACCTTTTTTTATCTTTTATTTTGACTGTACCCAGCGATATTAAGAAAGATAGGAAGTGGAGCTGCTCAGGAATACCAGAGTATGTTTTCCTTACTGTTATTTTAATGTTAGAACTTTTATAAAAGGTCTGTTATGATGTTAGGGCTGAAAAAATCAAAATTTGAGATTATTTTCCCCTTATGACCTCATATTTGCTTTTGTGTTCCTTGAGGACATGTCTTTTAAAATAATATTCTTACATGATCTGGTCATCTTATATGTCTTATCAAAATCATAGTCCCCATTCAAATCTTTGAATTCATTTTGTCCAGAAATGCTATCATTTAGCTTAATGTAAATTCTACCAACTTCATTCATTCCCAATGCATAGATCTTAGTCAATTATTATAATTATGTTTTGATAGGAGAAAGTTTGTGGCCAATAGAAATATCTTATACTTCTTTAGAGATAATAAAAATCCTTCACAAACACATACATACTTTTTAATAATGTGGACAAATTAATACACTCCACTAC
Source organism: Galagoides demidoff (assembly GCA_963574575.1). Taxonomy (NCBI): domain Eukaryota; kingdom Metazoa; phylum Chordata; class Mammalia; order Primates; family Galagidae; genus Galagoides; species Galagoides demidoff. The sequence continues at coordinate 33,491 of CAUYQV010041671.1, forward strand.
TTCTCTTTGAAACTAAATCTCAAATAAATACTGTTGAAAATTAATTCTTAAATCAATCTGAAGTTTGGGAACATTAAATTATGCTTTTTAATTATTTTATTGTTGTTGCAAAATAATTAGAAAACATGCAAGCTGAAAGGAGCCTGTAACATTACTCAGCTCACTCCACTGAATTACAAATGACAACTGAAGTTCAAAAATGGAACAGCCTTCTCAAAGTCTTGAAAAGTAGATGATATTATCCAAGTGAGATATTGTCATTCTATCCTATTTCACTTAGGTATTCACAATTAAGTCTTTTTCATGCGTAAAAGTTGAACTTGATAATGGTGTAAACACCTTGGAATCATATATGTGTATTCATCTTCAGATAATGAAAACAGACAACAAAGTTGAGGAGTGACGTAACGTATAACAGCTGCTAAATAAATGTTTATTGATGAATGAAGGAACATATAACTTCTAAACTGTTTTTTAAGAAATTGATATTTAAGAAGTCAAATGTAATGTGAATTCTTTTTTCATCAAAGGGTATTTGGGTGCCTGAAGGAGAAACAGTGAAGATTCCTGTAGCTATTAAGATTCTTAATGAGACAACTGGTCCTAAGGCCAACGTGGAGTTCATGGATGTAAGTATAGATGCCCAGGCAATGGATACATTTTTTACATTACAAATAACCTGCTTTAAAAATTAATTTTAAGAAAGGTGACACAACTTATAAAGTTTTTTCCATGGAAATAGTGTAATATTGCAATTGAAGAAATTTCTAAAACTACTTCACATTATATTATCAACCATCTGCCTAGATAGTTCATTAGAAATTGGAATTCAGAGGTATTTATAATCCCCAAGGTGAATTATTTTTTATGTGATTGTAGACATAAAATGGTTTCATATTTTGTTGCTAAATATGGCCAAATAGCCTTCAAGTAAATGCAGTATGTAATTGAACTGAATATATGTTAAACAACCGAAGATAACCAAATGTACACGTGTATTTATAATTAAATATCATGAGTATATTTCTTAAAATTAGTGGCAGTGAGGCAATGAAGGACTGCGTGGTGATGGTAATTTGTCACTAATATTTACTAAGAAGTACCACACATTGTTATAAGTAATTCACAAATAGTAACTCATAATTCTAAGATATGACAATCCAGGAAACCGAGATTAACCCAAGGTTAACCTACGGTCACAAAGTTAGGAAATGGCAGGTCTAGTCTTTGAGTTTAGGAGCCAGCCTTGAGGAGGGATCAGTAAACTTTTTCTTTATTTTTTTTTTTTTTAAGGGCAAAGAATAGGTAGATTTTACATGATATGTGTTCTCTGTGGCAATTATTAAACACTCTCTTTTTTGGTGGGAAAGCAACCACAGACAATTGAAGCAAAAGGAAATGCCAGTGGGTGTTACTGTGTTCCAACAAAACTTTTTATTTACACAAACAAGCTGTAGGCCAGATTTGGCCTGGAGGCAGTCCCCTGCTTTCCAGGGCTCTCTCTGTTAACTAATATGCCAAACAGCACGTGGGGAATAGTAATGATGACTTCAAAAATTAATTGTACTGGCTCGGCGCCTGTGGCTCAATCAGCTAAGGTGCCAGCCTCGTACCCCTAAGGTGGTAGGTTCGAATCCCCAGCCTGGGCCCGCCAAACAACAATGATGGCTGCAACCAAAAAATGGCCGGGCATTGTGGCGGGCGCCTGTGGTCCCAG
>CAUYQV010041672.1:0-62121 GCA_963574575.1 Galagoides demidoff
CCTGTGTAGAAAGAAGTTTGGAGAACACTCAGGGATCTAAAAATTGATCTGCCGTTGGATCCTGCAATTCTCTACTAGCAGTACATCCAAAAGACCAACAATCACTTTGCAAAAAAGATATTTGCACCAGATTATTCATTGCAGCTCAATTCGTAATAGCCAAGTCATGGAAGAAGCCCAAGTGCCCATTGACCCATGAATGGATTAATAAATTGTGGTATATGTATAACACAGAATACTATGCAGCCTTAAAAAAGATAAAGCCTTTACCTCTTTTATGTTTACATGGAGGGACCTGGAACACATTCTCCTGAGTAAAATGTCTCAAGAGTGGAGGAAAAAGTATCCAATGTACTCTGTAGTTCTATGAAACCTACTTATATTTACTCACACTTTCTTATGAAAGATAGAACACAACTATAACCCAGGATGAAGGAGAGAAATGGAGTGGGAAGGGAGGGGAGGGAGTAGGTTTGGTAGAGGGAGGGTAAAGGGCGGGACCACACCTGTGGAGCATATGACAAGGGTACGGGTGGAATCTATGAAGTGTAGAACATAGATGTTTTGGCACAGTGATCAAAGGTGAAAGCACAGTATATGAGGTGAAAGCTATGTTGATTAGTTTAATGTAACCATGTCAGATTGTATAAAAAAAATCAAAATCAGCACACTATACCCCACATATGCATAAATGTATTCATGATCTATGTGTATTTGACTTAATAAAAAAAAAAGTAGGCTCCTAACAGTATCATGAGTCCTCAGCACTGTCTCCACTGGGCCTGCTGGAGAAATCAGCCCTGGGTCAGGGACCAAGGTCTGGGCATGAGGTATGACTTAAGGCAGAGAGCTTGGTCTAGTAGAGATGGGGTATGTCAGAGGGTGGCAACAGAGCCAATCAGAATCCCTCCTAAATGCCTGCGGAAAAGAAGGCCATCAGAGGTTTCAAGGGCCACTGAGCCATTCTCATGGTCTTCACAAAGGCTACTTTCTTGGGAGTGTTAGGCCAAGAGGGGCCCCTGAACATGCCAGCCCGGTGGCCTCTGTCCTTGCAACTTGACACAGCCTCATATGGGGAAAGGGAAACTACCCAAGCCACTGTTAAAGCAGATACCTCACAGTGCCCAGAATCTTTGAGAGTCAGGGTAGGTCACAGCCCTGATGAATTTTTCTACCTAGAATGAACCTTATACATGTTTGTCCCTTTACATGAGGTAACTACAGAATCCCCATATGAAATATAAGAAAGCTAAGGGGAAAAGATGTGAGGTTCTCTCCAGCTTCTGGCCCCAAAGCACAATCCTTCACACACCCCCACCACCAAGCAAACATGGTTCCCTATTTGGGATTTCATTTCATCTAAGTTTATGGACAAAAACTTGAGAGAAACAGGGGATTAGAGGGAGAGCAGATGAGATGGAGCATGTAAAAAAGGAGCACTGTAGGACATCAGAAAGTGGGGCACTCAGCCCCAGCGGGCCAAGCCGTGGGTGGGCAGGTGTGGGTCAGAACAGCGCCTGTGAAATTCAAGATTAGAAAGAGACAAGAAGGCTGGGAAGCTGGGTGAGACAAACTCCTCTGTGGTGGCCTTCTGCCTACTGTAGTGTTCTTTTTTGTCTTTTTAAAAATGTTTTACAATTGAGGTAAAATCACATAAAATTTACTATCTTAACAATTCGTAAGTTAGTTCAGTAGGGCTGAGTCTATTCACATTCCTGAGCAACTCATCTCCAGACTTTCTAAATCTACAAAACTGGAACTCCATACCCCTTAAACAACAGCTCCCCATCTCCCTTCTCCCTGCCCCCAGCAGCCACTGTCCTACTTTCTGTCTCTGTATATTTGACTAGCATTCTTTTGGCACTGCTGGTGTCCACTGTGTGCGTGCGTGCGCATACCTGTCATCAAAGTGGAAAAAAATGGGGAGCTCAGTGAAGAGGAAGAGGAGGCAGAATCTGCTCACTGTTTCAAGCAGTTGCCATGTAGTCAGTGGTAGCCTGGCCTGGAGAAGGTGTGGTGTTGTGACTTTGGGATCAGGTGAGGCAGGGCTTAGGTCTGCCTCTGTCACTCACTGCAGGATCTTCAGCAAATTACTATCCCTCTGAGCCTCAGTTTTCCATCTGCAAAATAACCTTACTTCTTTGGGTTACAATGAGTCCTGAAAAACATAGTATATATGTAAGTGTATTGATGTGCAAGGTAGACAGCCTGATCTCTCGGCATGCCCTCCTATTCAGGTTAAAGCACAAGGTGGACTATTCCTCTGGCTCTCTATCCAGACCACTGAAGATGAAAGGAGCCCAGACAGGATAATGGCACCAAGCCCATCTCTGCATGGAGAATCAGCAGATGGGCAGGCTGAGACCTTTGGACTCCTGATTGGCAGTTTGATTAGGGAAGCTGGTTGTTTGCCCTGTGGAGATGAAACTTACTCTCCTCCCCCTTTCTAAATGCATTATTAGCCACTGTTGACAATTTATTACCCTATGTTCCTGATTAGCCAGCCATTACTGTTTTACACAACCTTTTGTGGCGCTTGGGATTCTTTTTAAATCTTACTTTTGAGTTTTGACACCTTTGCATTTTTTCACAAATGCTTTGTTTTAGAGATCAATAAAAGGTTTCTGAGGAGTTGGGATAATGATGCGCTGCCTCAAGCGGCCACTAGGCATGTGAGACAGGGTATGCCTCTCTAGGCTACCCAGACTTCACACATCAAGTTGATGTGAAGTCTCCTCCTTCCTTCAGTGCCATCTCCCTTATTGTCCCCCAGCCTGAGTCAGGGTCCCTCCCCAGAACCCTGAGACACTGAGAGCATAGTAATGGTAATAAAATGGCACCCATGGAGTCCTGCTTGCATTTACAAAAGTGAGCTCCATGCTGTGTGCAGCAGTGGTGCTCAAGGCAGGTGTTACTATTAACCCTGTCTTACAGATCAGGCATCTAAAGCCTGTGGAAGTCAAGGACATTTCTAAGGCCACAGCATTAGGAAGTGGTAATGGCAGGATTAGGACCCAGTCTGACTCCAGAGATCTGGGTTCTAAACTACCGTGTTATTTGGGAAGCCATTCAATAAATGATAGCTTCTACCCTTTTCCCTACTTCTTTGCATCTAGGATCGCCTCCTGCACCCCAACCTAAACAATGATCCATGCAGGGTACACTGCCCTCCCTGAAAAGCACTAAGAGGCCCCCAAGGCAAGACCCTGGTCTCTATGTGAGTCTTTCTGGAACCACCCAGTACTGTCACAGCTGTGCAAAGCCTTGTAAGAGTTATAGACAAACAACGCAGTCTCCAGTCTTGGCAAAATCCTAAAATCTGACCGGTTACTGCCTGCAGTGAGTAAGGCATTTAGTCTGCTAAAAGCCCAAAGCCAGTACCCAAGCTTAAATTAAATCCAGCCTGGCTCTGAGGGAAGGAAAAGGAAGGAATCATTTTCAGTTCTTTGCCGGTGTTTGTGGCTGGACAAAAATAAAAACGCAACCAAATTTAGCCAATTGTGCTCTGCCCACTGCTTCATAAACTCTGAGTGAGGATCCTGGAGCTGCTGGGTTGGGCTCTGCTCCCCAAAGCTTCAGGGCCTTTCCAATTCAGCTTCAGTGGGTAGCCTGCTGGTTCTTTATATTAGAAGGAACTAGATATTAATACTATATTTTCAGGTCATTCCATTTATTCATGCCTGTGTAGTGAGCAGCTGGCCTGAAAGGTCTTCCTCAAAAACCTGATGAAGGCTCCAAGCTGCATGAGGTGCCCTTCCCATGTGGCTGAGACAGAAGCAGCCCCAGAACAGAAAATAAGTAGAGAGGTGCTGTTCTGCTGATGCAGGAGCAGGTAAGTGCTGGGTTGCAGACAGTGGCTGTTGGCCGTGCCATCTGCTGCTTCATTCTGGTCCCAGAGGTGGAAGCCTCCTGCTATAGTTCAAGTTGGAAGTAAACCCACGATTCCTTTTTTTTTTTTTTTTGAGACAGAGCCTCAAGCTATTCGCCTGGGTAGAGTGCCATGGCATCACAGCTCACAGCAACCTCCAACTCCTGGGCTCAAGCGAGTCTCCTGCCTCAGCCTCCCAAGTAGCTGGGACCACAGGCGCCTGCCACTACACCCAGCTATTTTTTGGTTGCAGCCGTCATTGTTGTTTTGGTGGGTCTGGGCTGGATTCGAACCCGCCACCTTAGATGTACATGGCTGGCGCCTTAGCCACTTGAGCCACAAGTGCCGAGCCAAACCCATGATTCCTGAATGGAGAACAGGACTGAATGAGACTCATATGAGGACAGAACTGAGGAAGTCAGCAAATGGGACATGAACCAGGTCAATGATGGCATACAACCCACCCAGGTATTTCCTTTAAAATCAAAACTCCTTCTTAGCTTTCCTGGTAAACAATGGGGAGCTAAAGGTCAAAAACCCACTGGCTGCTGAGCTGCAAGGTCAGATTGCTTTTCAGACTGAACTATGAAGCTCTAAGAAACTGACTCTGGTCTTCATAGAATTACTGAAGGCCATCCTGGATGTACCTGGGCATGAGATATAATTAGAAGTTTTTGCCACTTGGTTGAATTCATCCATTTACCCATCCTCCACCCATCCATCTATCCAACCATCATGCATCCATCCTTCTGACCACCACTGATCCATCCATCCAGAACGTCAGGCCAACCCTGTCCTGGTTAAAATAAGGCTTCGCAAGGAAAGTGGTTTTGAATTCAGTCCTGAAAGATGAGTGTGACTCCTCAGAAGGCAGAGACAGAGAGCTCTAGACAGAGAGCAGTGTGTGCATGCCCGTGGAGGACCAGGAGACCGGGGGGCACTTGGGAGGCAGGCTAGCAATGCTGGAACATGGAGGCAACTTGGAAACACAGCAGTGAAACTAGGCAGAGGCTGCATAAAGGGGAGCCTTGTGGTCACAATATATGATTTGGGCTTGGCTTTTTTCATAAAGTCAGAGAGAGCCACAGAAAGCATTTGAGCAAGGGAGTGATAATCTGGTTCAGATTTTAGAAAGTCCTGTCAAGCTGCAGTAAACCTGGTTAGAAAGAGGGTAGACCTGGACACAAGGAGGCCAGTTAAGAGAGCTGTGAGTAGTCCACATGGCTGTGTGGAGACCTGAGTAAGGATGAGAGTGGTACAGAGTATGGATGATAGAAGTGGATCAGCTGTGCCTGATGACTGAATGGATACGTGTGAACACTGAGGGGGTTTCAGGGGTTGAGGTATAAGAAGTGGCCCCCTGAGCTCCAGCTTGGGTAACTTCAGGAAAAATTACCAACCACCAAGGCAACTAACAGAAGGAAGGAACACCATGCCAGTAGTGGTGTGTTTAGAGTCAGGATTTCTGTAACGCTGACGTCTCTCAAGGTTGTATTTACAAACTAACAGTAGTAGGTAGTAAAATTACTAAAGCCATGAGCCAGATCTCGTACTAAGCACTTTACATGTAAAATCTCATTTAATCCCCCTCCCCAAAGCATGGGAGATGGGCAGTACTCTTAGTATCCCTATGATAAGGAAACAGAGGCCTAAGAATATTAATAAACTTGCTCAAAGTCAAAGTAGACCAGCACGATGGTGATGGGACTCAAACCCAGAAAGCTGATGCTAAATTTGTGCTCTGAGCCACTATGTACAATATATATAATGATCACATTTAATTTCTCCCTTTGCTAGAAACCATCCTATCACCTAAAGTGTGGGTCTCGTTTTCCCATTAAGTTTTGACACTCCTTAAGAGTGAGAAATAACATCTAAGATGGCCTTTGTGTCCCAACAGCAGCTGACACAGCACTGAGCACCCAAGAAACCTTCCAGAGGGCCTGTTGAATTTCATGAATAAATCGAAAGGTAGGATGGTGAACAAGAGAAGCCTGATGAATCAACAGCTTTCCCGGGCTAGGAAGCCATCCTGTTTAGGGTAAAACACAACTTCTAGAGGGCCTGCCTGAGTCTGCCTTCATCCTCCAGAAACTTCTTAAAGACTCAGCTTCCAGCCTTATTTGCCTTTCCACAAGCAAGGCAAGAAGGGGGTGGACTCCCTGCTTCCCCCTTACCAGGAAAGGACTAGGGGGTGAGGGGCCTCCCGGGCCTGGGCATGGCCACAGCACTACAGTCCCTTCCTTTCCCCAAGGAGGTGTGGAATGTCCAGCTGCCTGCTAAGGCCTGAGTGAGCTAACCCCTGAAGGACACCAGCCCTGCTCCCTTTAGTAATTAGCTCCTCATCCCAAGGCAGTTCCTTACACAGGATTTTCTTTCTTAGTCTCCTCCTACTTTCAGAAACACCTGCACGTCTAAGCAACTAGGGCCAAAGTGGCTTTGTTATGCAGGATAGATGCTCCATGCCACCCAGGAGAGAGGGAGAGAGAAGCAAGCCTTCCTGTGAGCTGCAACTCCAGGCCAGCAAGCCCCAGGGATAGCAGCAGGCTCTGGGGCAAGGGCAGCACCAAACTGCAAAGGCCTCAACCTCAGCTCAGAGGTGGCATCATCACCCATGAGGTCATACAGATGCCGCCCACAGTCAGAGGCAAAGCACTTAAACTCTGGAGAGTCAAAAGGGCACAGAACCCTGATTTGGAGCTATTTCCACCAGTTATTAGCTGAAGCCACTGATGGCCTCACGCATGTGTGGTTTCCTTACCTGCCAAACAAAACCAATTCTAGCTTTTTCCTGCCATTTAAATTTTTATAAGGCAGACAGGATGTCACCTGATCAATTCGGTAAGGAGCCCGATTTGGGATGGCTGCTGGTATACACATTGTCATCAGGAATGCCACCCACATGTGTGGCAAGAAACATCCGTGGCCATGTTGAGTGACCACTATTCTTCACCCTTGAGGCTCTGTATAGGGGAGGCGATAAGCACCCTTACTGAGATACAATGGAGCTTCCTTATGGATCAACCCAGAATTTATTCCTATAGTTTAGAAGCAAGTTGACCTGAGATTTGTCTTCCTTGGTTTTCAGTATTTGCTCTATGACTCTTAGATTGGAGGTCTGAAAATCGGTTAATTTATAATTTCCAAAGTCCTGATAGCAATTAAGTCTTTATATTTGACATTTCTGTAGGAGAAATAACTTTGTGGTCTTGCCCCTGAGCAGTCTGTTCTTCAATGAAGTTGTTTACCAGAACCTTTCAAAATATAATGTAATGGTGACTTTAGCAACACGATTGTTATGTAATAGCAAAACATGTACTTCGTGGGATGCCTGAGAAGGCTAAATGGTTTAACATCTGCAAAGGGTTTTGCAGTGTTTCTCAAGGGTTCAGAAAATGGTAGTGGTTGCAGCTACTGTTTTTATCATTATCATCGTCTCTGGATGTCCCAAGAGCTCAGAGATCCAGGAGATTTATTTCTCCTTTGTCGATAACTGTATGGGTCAGCAAGGCAGTAACAAGTGAACTCCAAATCTCACTGGGCTGGCACAATAAATACTCCATACCCACAAGGGGCCTATCCCATCACGTATGCCACTGGAGAGGACACTGGCTTCCAAGGCCACTGTGCTGGGGGAAGAGAGGGAGGGAGGTGGTATACTAGCTCTTAGCTCCCTCCACTCAGCCGTGACTTGTATCCTTCCATTCTCACACTATTGGCCAGGACTAGCCACTGGGCCAAACCTAACTGCACAGGGAGCTGGGAGAACTACAGAGATAGCTGGATGCTGGGTGAGGACTATGCTAACACACAACACGCCTTCACCATCAAAGCAGCAATGATCTTTGTCTTTTTTGTTCCTTGCTGTTAACAGAGGGCACTTAGCATGTGCTAAGTGCTGTGTTAGGTGTTTTATCTACAGTATCTCACTCTGCCCTCAAAGCCACTTTTTTTTTGAGACAGAATCTCACTTTGTTCACCCCTAGTAGAGTATGTGGCATCATACCTTGCAACAACCTGAGACTCTCGGGCTCAAGCAATTCTCTTACCTCAGCCTCCCAAGTCACTGAGACTACAGGGACCTGCCACAATGCCTGGCTGTTTTTTAGAGACAGGCTCTAGCTCTAGCTCAGGCTGCTCTCGAATTCATGAGTTCAGGTGATCTGCCCACGTTGGCTTCCCAGAGTGCTGGGATCACCGGCATTAGCCACCGTGCCTTGTTCAAAGCGACTCTTGAAGCAGACAGTGCTAAGGTCGTTATTTTAGAAACTGAAACTGAAGCGCAGCAAGGTTATGCTGCTTATTGAAAGCAACACAGCTGGCTCGGCGCCTGTGGGTCAATCGGCTAAGGTGCCAGCCACGTACACCTAAGGTGGCGGGTTTAAATCCCCAGCCCGGGCCCACCAAACAACAATGATGGCTGCAACCAAAAAATGGCCGGGCATTGTGGCCGGTGCCTGTGGCCCCAGCTACTTGGGAGGTGGAGGTAGGAGACTCACTTGAGCCCAGGAGTTGGAGGTTGCTATGAGCTGTGATGCCATGGCACTCTACCCAAGGGGATAGCTTGAGGCTCCGTCTCAAAAAAAAAAAAAAAAGAAAGTCACACAGCTGATATGGCTTCAACAACAGTCTCCCCGACACCACAGCCTGTGATTTGCCATTCCGTTCCCTTAACTTTTTGATGCTTGGCTGCCCAGAAGGCTGCCCAATAATCCCAGAAGGGAGGTGAAAACAAGGAATTTTTGCCATTTTTACCTAGAAAAACTGAGTCAAACAAATTGGGAAACAGGCCTTGATCCCATCGGCCTTACTGCCCAAGATCTGCCTCTCTAGGATTTCAGATTGAAAAAATCTCTGAAGGACCCAGGAAATCACTACCCAAATATGCAGTTCACAAAACGCTGGTGTGCCCAGCTCACTGGCTGAGCTCCCGCACAGGACCCCAGCACGGAAACAAAGCAAGCACAAAGCCCTCCAAACAAGCTCTTCCGACCTTTCCCGCACCTCACGTTGGACTAATTTTCCCCCAATTACACGGCTGTTATAGCAAGAGGCAAGGCACATCAGTGGCTGGAGCCTGTCCTGCCTCTGACCCATGCCCCAGCTGCTGCCATTTGCCCAAGGACCCCTGCATCCAGAAGACCTTGATTTTAGGAGGAAAGAACTGTGGGGGCAGGGAAGGATAAGGCTGTCCTGTCTATCCAGCTATAGTAGAAAACAACTGGCTTGGCAGGGAATGAGCCCAAAGGCCCTGAGATTTCCCTGGCTCCAGATGAGCCATCTACAGGCCTAAGCCATATTTGCCTGAAATGATGCAGAGGGGACCCCAGATGCTCTACCCAACAGGCTGCTTAATCTAGGACTAAAGTCACAAGGTTGGGTCTCTGAGGCCCAGGGGATGGTACATGGAATTATCTGAGTACATTGAGACCTCAGACTCCAGGAAAACACGTCTAGGGTGGGAGAAAACACACGTTTATGCATGCATATGAATTGCATAGACATGCAACCGTCATGGTGCACAGCAACTTAACGGAGTCATTTACAGCTTCAGAGCTGGCCAGATCCATTCCAAATAATCAGACCACTTGGCAATGACCAAAGCTCAGATCCCCATAGTGACCTCTTCCCCCGACATCACAGTGGAGCCAATAGGTCAGGCAGCATCCCTGATTCAAGAATTATGCTGGGATCCCTTCTGAGGTACTATCTTGCAGCTTTGCCTGGCTCAAGGGTTTTGCACACGCTGTTCCCCTTCTCTGGGAATGCTCTTTATCCAGCTACAGAGGTGTTAAAAAGAAGTCAAACTCTGGAAATAATCGGAAAGTAGAGCAGACAGGATCTGCTGATAGGAGGTGAGGTATGAGAGAGGGGAGTCAAGGATAGTGCTGATGGTTTGGGCTATAAGTCTAAAATTCTAGAACTGCCGTTATCTGAGATGGGGAAAGACTGTGGCTAGAGCAGGGTTGGTGGGACAGGGAACAGATCTGAATATGTCAAATTTGACAGGCCCCCACATATCCAAGCATAGATGCCCAATAGACAATGAGATATACAAATCTGGGGTTCAGGGATGAGGCCAAGATAGAGAGAGGTAGGTGACCTAGATGGGGTCACCCTGGGAGAGGATGATAAAAACAACAGGCAGAGCAGGGACTGACTCCTGGGCTGCACCAACCCTTGGAGACCAGAGCAAGAAGGAAACAAGGGAATGGAGGTGTGGAAGCCAAGAAAAGAAAAGGTGCAGAGGAGGCAGGGAGGAAGAACTGGTTTGTCGAGTGCTGCCGAAAAAGGTGAAGCAGAACCCTGGATTCAGCAATGCAGAGCTCACTGATGACCCCAGAAAGAGCCGCTTGGTCTAGAGATGGCACGAACTATTAACTGGAGGGGTTCAAGAAAGAGTAGGAGGAGAAAATAAGGAAAAATAATGATGTTGAGATGTTTTGCAATAAAGGGTTGAGAGAACATGGGGTCAAGGAAGACTTTATTGTTCTTGTTTTGCTAAGACAAAGGAAACTGTGATATGATTATACACTGATGAGCCGGATCTAGAGAAGAAGGTAAACTGCTGATTCAGGGGCTGGGGGTGGGTAGAGAGGAGGATTTTTAGAGTGAGCCTCCTGAACAGGCAGCAGGGCCAGAGCCAGGTCACCTGTGGCAACAGGAGGCCAGGAGTCAGCAGATGGCAGAGGTGCTGGTGGAAGTCTATGGAAGTTCTCTTCCCAGGACTTCTGTTCCCTCAGTGAAAAAGGAAGCCAGATTATCAGCAGAGACCAAGGTAGCGGAGCAGGAGTTTGATGACTGAGAAGAGAAGGTAAGACATCACTGTCTAGGAAAGGCTGGAGCATTGCTGGGGGGAGGCGAGTGGCCACTCGAGGTTAGTGAGTACCAAGTGAGACTTGTCCACAAAAGCAGGTGTTGTTCTTCAGCCACATTCAAGTTCCCTGGATGAGAGGATGCACACACGGAAGGTTGAATTAAGCCAAGGTTAGGGTGTGTCCCAGTCACTGTGACAGAGGAAGAGAGGGGATGGGGACCCCAAATGTGCTGATAGTTATTACAAATACAGCTGTAAAATCCATACTGGGGAAGAGGGAGGTGTCACTAGGCAGGTGAGGGACAGTGACAAGACAGCCTCTGAATTATCAGCCCCCACAGGGGCCAAGAGCTCTTGGACAGGGGAGGGGCCTAGGGATTACAGAGGCTGCGCTATACAACCCTTTCTCTGCCCCAGAGCTGTGTGACTTTCTGTGTACCACTGTACCTCTCAGAGCCTTGGTTTCCTCCAACAACAGAATCAGTGGATTGGATGAGAGAGTTTCTAAGACACTATTCTACCCTCCTCATTCTGAGAGCTGGACAGGATACTTGGATTCTAAGTCAAGCTCTCAACAAGCCACATGGCCTTGGGATTTAACACATTAACTACTAAGTTGTAACCCATGCAGTTTTAAGCCCAAGACCTCGCAAAGCATATGTAACTCACACATCTCTTTACCCCGGGTACCTTGGGAGCTCTGTGGGCCCTAAGGGGGAAAAAATTGTTTTCTAGTGTTAACCTCCTTATGTCTTGGGTTCTTCCTGTGAAAAACAGGAATAATGGTACCTACTAGAATATCCATTCAAATGTTCAATGCCATGAGAAGAGGGAATTGGGTCTTTTTGTTCACTGCAACTCACAGCCTGGCTACTGGTAGGTGTTCAGTAAACATATGCTGGTTGGTTGATGGAATGAATGAATGAATGAATGAATGAATGATAGAACAGAGAAACAAATGAAACGACAAGGGTAAACTTTGTAGAAAACCGACAGTACTGTAAGTTATTGTGCAGTGCTGCCCAAGCACCCCGTTCCAGCTATCTCACTTCAGCTATCAAAACCACAGTGTTCTGTTAGGAACCTTCCAGAGTATTACAACCAGGTCACGGTCACAAGAGCACAAATCAAACATGTGACACCCACACTGCTTGAAAGAGGGTCTTGTGAGTTTTCAGTATGAAGCCCACAGCTCATCTGTGTAGTAGACTGAGGAGGGAAGCAGGGCAGCTTCAGAACAGAGAGAAGCCAGAGTCAGGGCCAGGTCCCTACACCCAGGGGGCTGTCGGTCTGAGCTTTCTGCCTCAGCCGAGTGAGGGCGCCAAAAGGAAAAGGCAGAAGACCCCCAAAGGCCAACTTCATCTCTTCCATGCTGCCTGGGAATGACTATGGAAGAGTAACATCAGGGGCAGGGAAGCAGGACTGAGAATTCCGTGGAATTTGGCACTGTTCTGCAAAAGCATGCTTTGTCAAGACATGAAGTGTGCATTGAGCAGCATATGGGCTATGGGGAGTCAGTTCTACTCACCATCCCTTTAAAATTCCCAAAACAATGCAGTAAAGCTGCTCCTAGATAGGACAGCATGAAATAGGACAGCATGAGCAGAGCCCACCACAGACCCTCCACATTTCCTCTGGGTTATTCTATGGCCTTTATCTGGGTCTCCAATCCCTGTGACCCACAGGTAGGAAACTGACAGATGCAAATTGAAAGAGAAATACTCCAGCTAGTAGGTGTCAGGGAGGGCAGGTGCAACTCAGCACAAATTTTCTAAAAGTGTACTGCTTAGAATGATCCTGCTCAAACCCACTGGCCTTTTCTTTTGTTCTGAGTTAAGTTCAAAGTGAATGGGGGAAAAGAAGTCCTGACAGTAAAAGATTCAAACATTCCTAGCTTGTGAATGACCGATGTCTCTTTCATTTTTGTTCTAAACATTCACACTCTGCAAGATCTGTTAATGATGGTGTGCTTCTCTGTGTTTATCTAGGCATTTAGATCTTTATTTACATATCTAGCAAGAAAAAGAGGTCTTTTCAGCCTTCTCTTGCCTGAGCCAAAGAATGTAGAGTAATTATCTGTGACCAATTCTCATCTATAACTAATTAGAATTTTACTTTCTCATAGCATTTCCTTCCCGATTTAGGTCCAAGTTTGGTTTTTTCCTTATTATGTTTTCCTAGAAAAAAGAAGATACCTAGCTATTATTAGACCTGTAGAATGGAAAAGAAACAGGATAAGGGGGGGGAGGGGCACTCTTCAGATTGCATTATCGCTTTTATCTGACTGAATGAATCTTCCTGTGCTCATTCCCTTTTTTTGAATGCTTTTCCACCACGGGAAAGATTTCTCAACCCTCTGGCTGTTGCATTTGAACTGGAATCTGCAGAAATAATTTAAGGGCCCCCCACTCACCTCTCCTACTCCCACCTCAGGCGAGCAGTTCCACATCTCAACCACAGCTTCCCGATCCCATCCAAACTTGTTGGCGTCTCAAACTGAATCCCAGATGTTCACTTAGTGAGAAATAAATGAATGACCCAAGCTGTGGACTGAACCAGTGTTCCTCACAAATAGATTCCAGGTGTGCTGGCCTCGGGACCGCTATCTAAAGATGTTTTACACACACACCCCACCACCACCAATTTCACCCTGAAAAGAATTCAACACCATCTCCAGAGATAGAGCTAGCACATGCGGGACAGAGCAAGCTACCTAACGTTGAATTACATCTTTTCAATTGTGGATGAAGGCAAGGGGCCCCAAAGGCATACTCCATTTGCCTTCAATGATCAAAATCATGATGCATTCGGTGTTCAAATGTAACTTGGGCCTGAAAGGAGCTTAGAATTGCTAAATTATCTGAACTGTCATCATTTTTCATTATCAACTTTAGCTGCCTCTGGTGTTCCTATGTGCTATGGTCTGAATGTTTGTGTTCCCACAAAATTCCTGTTGAAAATCTAATCCCCAAGGTAATGACACTAGGAGGTAAGAACTTTGGGAAGAAATGGGAGTGGAGCCCTCACAAATGGATTAGTGCCCTTGTGTTAAAGACCCCAGAGAGTTCTCTTATCCCTTCCACTACGTGAGGAAACAGCTAGAAAGCATCATCTGTGAATCAGAAAGCAGGTTCTCACCAGATCCTACATATGCCAGCACCTTAATCTTGGACTTCCCAGTCTTCAGAACCAGGAAAAGTAAATTTCTATTGTTTATAAGCAACCCAGTCTATGATATTTTGTTTACAACAACTCAAACAGACTAAGACCATGTAGCTTATCCTACTACAAATTTAGTAAGCACCTACTGTTTCCCTACTTGGGGGGAAACAATCTAGGGAAGAGAAAAAAGAGAGAGACAGGACAAGATCTGCCCTCAAAGAATTCATAGTTTTATTAAAAGAACAAATTTCAAGTCACCCAATCATAAATTAAGAAATCCAATGTTTACTGAGTGTCTATCCTGTGACATGCCCTGAGATACAAAGTCCAACAAGACCTCCTCCTTAAGGAATTTACAATCTGGTGGTGGAGGAAGATGAGTCCATCAGTGCCACGGGAACATGTGATGTGTACTAAGAAAGAATGAACTATAGGAAGCTGATGAACTGGCTTTCCAGAACAGTGCACAGATGGGGTGCCACCTTGACCCATGCAATGGATCTATGCAGAGGTGACAAGGAAGACCAGACAAGTGGGATGATGGTACAGAAGCTTGTGGGAAGTCAGCGGGTCCCAAAATGCAGCCAACCCACCGCTTGAGATTTCTTGAGATAAATGCATAGGCACTTTTATTCAAATCATATTTTCTATGTTTTTACAAACATGTATAACTCTCATAGTCATGATTGCTTAAGGAGAGTCTAAGGAACAAAAAAGGACGTTAACTTAAAGAAAAAATAATAACAGGTGTCACATGGACAGAGAAAAACTGTAAAGAGGGTACCGAACATACGGGTTCTTGGGAAACACTGTGTTGCTAAGTGGCTGGTCACTGAAGTTTCCTGGGCAGGGCAAGCATGAAGAAAGCCAGATAAGAAGAGACCTTGAGCAACGGCACACCAGATGTGTTGGGGTTTAAAGGGTAAGTGACCAAAGCAAACACAACAGAGATCACGGTATAAGTGGAAGGGAACCAAAATTATGAACGAATGAAAGAAACAACAGGTGAGAAGTCCAGATTTTGTGGCTCAATGGATGAAGATAATCAGAAAGAGACAGGGTATGGTAGATTGGTTCACTGTTTCCAGTTTTTCCCTCCTTCCCATGTGCCATGTGCCTTTGTACTATCTCCCATTAAAGTGGGAAGCATATATATCCTTGCCCCAATGATCCTGGCTTATTGGTCATGTAACTCAGTATGGTCAATACAAGGGTGATGGATGTGATTGTGAGCAGAGGCTTTAAATGCTCATCAAGAAAATATGCCTCAGACAGCCATGAGTCCTAGGAGAAGGAGCAGTCACAAGGGAGATTCTGAACCAACCCCACCTGAGCTGAGAACAGGTGAAATCAGCCAACCCATATGCAAGGAAAATCAATTGTAAGCCACTGAGATTCTGAGGTTCCTTGGTTAGAAGGGGAAACTACTGACAGAGGAGGAGGATGGGGTGAGCCTGCAGTAGTCTCCTCAGTGGTCTCCCTGCTCATACTCTTTCTCCTACATCTCATTCTTCCCCTCATAGCTAGAGTGATCACTTCAAAACCCATCTTCAGCATCACTCCTCTGCCCAAAAGACCCCAGTGGCTCCCAGCTCACTTGGAGTGAAAGGCAATGTCCTTACAATGGGACACACATTCCTACATGATCTGTCCACCTCCCTGTCTCTTCACCCCTCAAAATTCACCTTCTACCCCTCTCCCACTCATTGTAGCCATGCAGCATCCCTGCTGCTTCTGGACCACATCAGGGTGCACCCTCATTGGGCCACTTCCTTGCTTTCTTATTCCTTGAGTATATGTTCCTCATGCATTCCAGTCGCTGGTATCTTCCCCTCCCTCAGATCCCTGCTCACACACACATCCCTTCCTCCAGGACAACTTCCCTGACTGTCCCGCAGACATTGTAACTCCGTCCTTGCACTCTCTGACTCCTTCTGGTTTATTTCTGTCAAAGCATTAATCTGACCTCTTAGAAAGTTCACTTATTTTGTTTACTGTCCATCATCTCCCACTGGAATCCATGTAGCTCCTCCATGTGGGGTAAGAACTTTTTTTTTCTTTTCCCACTGTATCCCCTGCATCAAAAACAGTGCTTGGCACATGACACAATAAAGACTTGCCAAATAAATTAATCAGACAAACAACCAGATTTCCATCCAAAGACAACAGGCATAACAGGGATGGCTTCAAAGGATTTGGAAGGTTGGAAGGAGAAGTAGGTGTGGAATGAAGCAAGGGTAGGCAATTGAAGCTACCAAGATGGCAAGTAACAGGTAAAGACCAAGATGGGCATGGTGGCCCATGCCTGTAATCCCAGCACTCTGGGGGCCGAGGTGGATGGATTGTTTGAGCACAGGAGTTTCAGACCAGGGTGAATAATAGCAAGATCCTATCATTACTAAGAATAAAAAAAAACTAACTGGGTCAACGTTGTGGTGGGGACCTGTAGTCCCAGGTACTGGGGTAGCTGAGGCAAGAGGATTGCTCAAGCCTAAGAGTTTGAGGTTGCTTTGAGCTATGATGATGCCACTGCCCTCTATCCAGGGTGACGGAGTGAGACTCTGTCTCAAAAAAAAAGAAGTAAAGACCAAGGATATGGAGGGCAGCATGCACTGGGCAGGAAGAGCTAAGCCATGAGTGTCAGGAGAGTATCACTTACTGCTCAGCACAACTGACTAAACTCACCCAGTCTCAGTCTTCCCCTCTGTTAAATGGAAAGAATACAAATACCTTCCTCTCAAGAGAATGGTGAGGACTGACTGAGATGACGCGAATGGCTCAGTATCCTGCCTGATGTAAAATGAGCACTCCATGCCTGGCTGCAAGTGCGAAGCATCCCCTACACGGAGAGTCCATCGGAGGAGAGAGAGGACAGCACAGTCTGGTCTCAGGAGAGCTGTGTGTGAGGCGGGGATTACAGAAAGCTCCCCCAAGGCCTGACAGGGGAATTGGGGTGTGGAAAGAGAAGAGATGCAGAGGGAAGCCCAGGAAACCCAGTGGGGAAGTGGGAATAGCACAGCTCATCTGGGAGCACAGCTGGAGGGGTGCTGTGTGAGGTCCCACAGGGAGGGTGGGGTGTCTGTGCACTGGGGTGGAGTAGAGGTGGGGTGGCGTGGTGCAAACTGAGGTCTGGGGGGAGTTCTCTGACATTGGTCTCCTGACTCAGAATCACCTGCATTTAAAAGGAAACTCCTGTTTCCACATGGAAAGGATGAATCCAACCTCACATCTCCCTGTGGGCATCCCCAGACTCCATCACCTCCCTCCTCCCTGAGCCTGGCCCCTGCCTCAGGGACAGCTCCTCCTTCATGCCCACATGCGCTATGTTGCTACACGCTGTGAGCTCTGCCTCTTTACAGTCATCTTCGGGTCATTCTCTTCTAACACCATGGTCACTTCTAGAGTCCAGGCCACCAGAGTCTCCCTCTGCATCAATAAGAGGGGCTCCCATTAGCCTCTGGTCTCCCCCTGCTGCTCCCACTCAACTTTTTATTATAGATGGAGCAGTCTCCCCATAATAAAACCTAATTATGTTGTTTCCCTCCTGGAAATCCTTCTGTAGCTCCCCCTTGCCCTCAAAAAATTATCAAAGCTTCTTAATACTTGCAAAGCTCTACGTCATCTGTCCCTCTGCCTCCTCATCCCAGCCATGCTCACTTTCATTCAGTTCCTGAGTATACCCTGTATCCTCTTGTCTCTAGGCTTTTCAAATGTTGTTCCCTCTATCTGGAACACTTTTCCCTGGTCTTCTACCTTATTAACTCCTATTCAGCCTCTAGGTCTCAGTCGAGAAGGCATCTCTTCTAGGTCTGTGGGTTGCCCCTGTGTATTGCCAGAGTTCTTTGTCATTTTACTACACTGCAATTTCCCATTTGTCTTTTTCATTAGCAAATGAGTGCAAGGTGGCAAACATTTCTATAAAGAGCAAGACAGCAATTGCTTTGGGATTTGTAGACCCTATGCTGTCCTTTACAACTACTTGATTCTGTTGATGTATCATGAGAACAGCCACAAACAGTATATAAATGAATCATCATGGCTGAGTTCCAATAAAACTTTATTTATAAAAACAGGCAGGGGGCCGAATTTGACTCATAGGCTGTAGTTCCCAACCTCCTGCCCTAGATCAGGGGTCCTCAAACTTTTTCAACAGGGGGGAAGTTCACTGTCCCTTAGACTACTAGAGGACCAGACTGCGGGCCCCAGGATGAGTTGGCTGCTAAGCAGGACAGGCAGTGGTGGCAAAAACACATGGCGGGCCAGATAAATGTCCTAGGCAGGCTGCATGTGGCCCGTAGTTTGAGGATACCTGCTGTAGACTGTCGTTCTATCTCTGGGCCTATAAGAGCACCTGGCACATCAGAGGGGCTCAAACCAATTTCTTAAATAAAAAAGAAAGGCTGAACAAACATATGAATAAATGAATGGTACATTTCAAACGCCAAGCTAATCTTGTTTGAAAAACTTCCTAGAATCAAATTCATGTTTCAGGAACTAGGCCTTTTCTTGTTCCTTCATATCTAAAGTCCTGCCTAGGAATAATCCTAATATTTATTGAGTACTATTCTTTTTAATACTTTGTAATGATTAATCTATTTCATTCTCAAAATAACTCTACGAGCTATGAACTATTATTATCCCTAATTTGCTCAGGAGGAAACCTCACAGAGGTTTCTCAAAGATAGAGATATGCCTTGCTCTTGGCAAACCCTCCTTCCCTAGGGATCCTCATTTGGCACCTGGCATCTAGCACCTTGGTGGGGCTTCTTTCCCCAGTGTCTTTGAGGTCAGCTCGAGTCCACGCCTCCCCTTGCCCTGCTCAGCCTGAGTACCATGCCACCCAGCCTGGGGCTGGCAGCAGATGCAGATGGCCTGTGTACCTACCCGTCTCATTCCCTTATCCACACATCTCCAGGGCTGATGCTTACCCCATCCAGTAGGTTCATCTCTGCTTTGGGCCCCACTGACCCTTTGAGCTCCATTCTCTCTCTCTTTCCCTCTCTCACCTTTTTTCTGCCCTCCGAGGAAGTTCTGATATCAGCCCCACACATTTCAAAGGCCAACGCACAATAGATTACATCTAGAACTTAAAAAGTGTGAGAGGAATCCAGGAGATGAGAAATGCTCTGATAGAAGCAGTAGCAAGCTCAGCGGTCTTCCTACGGAGATTCGGCCAATTACCGAAAACGCTTCCTTTGGCTGAAAAGCTCACCATTGAATCAGACTTGGGGAAGAACATGCTGTAATGTTAAACCCCAAAGGGCCGCTTTTTGCTCTGAGGCCTTGATTTCATCTGTAATTCCTCGATGGTTATCTGAAGTATGCTACCCTTGAGATGTAAGGGCTCCCAACAAAAGCAGATCCCTCATTGAGAAGCCAGAGGCAGCACTTTCAGCCTGAATTTGTCTTTTCTCTTTTTTTGGACGTGGGTCTTTGCCTGTCATCCTGAACGGAGCAGCCCGAGGCAGTGCTGGTTTGAATCTGACTTTTGAGCCTATAGGTACCACTCAGGCAAAATGCATGGCTTGGATGTTAATTGCCCATTAGCCATCTGTACATGCTGCACATCGGTTAAAAGACAAGAGAATGAATGTGAGCCACCGATACCTGGGAGTCCAGCTACCGACACACGTGGAAACCATCCAGGGAGACCTCAGGTTCAATCTGCAGCTTGGCCACATATTTATTTCTCACTAAAATAACATCTGGCTTTCATTTTTTGGTGACAACTCGTTTGGACAAGACCTTGAGTAGGTTTTTTTTTTTTTTTTTTAAATTAGACTTTTCACCCTTCCCCCAGCCTTGGGGAACTAAACTTTGTTTAAGCTCTTTTGTGAGCCAAGGGTGTGAATAAGGAATTGGTGTGGGGACGGCAAGCCGGGTGTAAACAAGGAGTTATTTGTTTCTTCTTATTAAAAGACAATGGCTCTCTTAGGAATTCACACACTCCCCACTTGTAAGTAGGGCAGAGTTCCTGGGGAGAATATATAGCAAATTATGTGTAGGTCCCAGGAGCTCACAGCTAAAGTACTTGGCAATCCTAGAGCTCAACTTGCAGCTGAGAGTTTGGGACCTCAGTGTAGGATGACTGGGCTTGGGAGCATGTCTGAATTCTGCACTGATCCAGGAGAACATGACACCACTGCCACAAATACTCTGAAGGTCCAATGAAGGGCTAGTGGCCTTGACCCAGCCTGGGATGCTTAGGGGCCCTCATTACAATACAAATTCCGTGAAGTCAGGGCATTCATCTTTCTCACTGTTTACTGCACCAGAGCATCTGCTGCAGCAGGCAACAGACAAGTGCTCGCTGATTCAATGAGCGAATGCAAACTCTACATAGGCTCCTCTGTGATTCCAGCTTCTACCTGTGGCCACCTCTCTTTCCAAATAAACCTAGAATATTGCCCTAATCCTGAGAGGTCACCAGCTGTTTGGTGAAAAAGGATCCTTGAGACCAAAGGACAAGATTCCTCACTGACTGATGTACACAGAGCAGAGATGGAATGGGAGCTCCTGCTTCCTGGCTGTCCAGATGGGGCAGTTCTGAGGAAGAAACGTGTAAGACTGTACAGGCAGCAATACCTCGGCATCTCACATCCAAAAATCTGAAATGTAACAGAACATGGTGCAAAATGCTTTGGAGACTTCCAAGAGTAGGAAAGGAGGTGGAGCACATTTGCTCTTTGAAGTCCTCTCATAAACCAAGTTCCTTTGTACCACAGGCCATTTGCACATGCAGCTTACTTACTGTCTATCTTGCCAGTCTCCCCACATTCTTCCAGATAGTTTCAGATTACAGCTTAATCATTACTATCTCAGGAAAGCCTTCCCTGACATCCCCGGACTTGATCAAATCCCCCCCATACTCCTATATACAAGCATGGACTTTAACACAATATTTATTATTGTGTAACTGTAATTTTCTTTTCTTTTTTTGTTTTTTTGTTAATTATTTGATTCATAGCTCTCTACTACTACCTGGACTGCTCTGCACTACATGGTACCTAGTAGCCACATGTGGACATTTAAATTTCATTAAAATTAAAAAAAATTAAAAATTCAGTCCTTCATGGGTCACATTTTAAGTGCTCAGTAGCACATATAGTCAGAGGCTATCATATTGGACAGTGCAAAGACAGATCATCTCCATGACTGTAGGAAGTTCTACCTGGTAGTGTTGCCCTGGACTGTACACTCTATGAGGACAGTCATCACTGACCTCACACACTGCTGCCAGCAAAGGCCTTTCACACAGAAAATGCTCATGAAATATTTTCACAATGAGTGAGGAACCTCAGAGCTGAGTGACAGACACAGAATTGTATTTGTAAACTAACAGCAGCATGATTCAATGCTACATAGGAGCCCTGAGGACAAGAGGATCGTAGAACAGAAAGTTCTTCTCATAGATAAGAATGTAAAGGTTTAGCGGAAGAGGCAATATTTCTATTTGACAGTTGAGAAGAGTGAGGACATTCTAAACAGAGAAAACAGCACTTGAGTACGGCTATGGGATGCAGAAAGAGTGTGTCAAGCCTAGAGGGTAGCGAAAATTCCTCTGAGTGGTACACAAGTGTGTAAAATGAAAGTCTTGAATGGCATAGTAAGGAGCCTGAATTTAATTCACCTGCCATTTCAGGTAAGCTACTGTACACCTACCGTGCACCAGTGCTAAGGGCTACACACATGATCTCATTCGAGGTCTGCAACATCCTTGTGGGGTAGGACCTATAGTATTCCCCACTTCTCAATGAGAAAACTGAGTTTTACATGGACCATATGTGTATGAGTCATATGAGCGAAATAACCTGATACAAAGCCCCATGGCTAATTGCCACATGAGTAGCTTTAATGTGATCACTGAACTGAAACTCCATAAAGGCAGAGAGCATGTCTGTCTGACTCCCCGCTATACCCCCAGCACAGTGCTGGAACAAACTAGAGGGCTAATAGTGGTCAAATGATGAAGTAATGAAACACTTGATGGAGATGCTTCTAGCTGTAATAGAAGATGGATGGAGGAGAGAGGTGGCACTGCAGAGGGTTGAGAGCAACCCACTGGGTTAGACTCTGGGCTCAGGAGTCTGGACCAAAAATTCATTCCCTGTATGACCTTGAGAAAGCCTCTTGACCCTCATGTGTACCACTAGACCAATAGCAATAATGATAGCACCCTTGCTGGATGCTGGTAAGGGCTTAATCAAGTAGAAAATTTCCTAGTTATGGTGTCAATTGGTGATCAGAGCCTTATCACTTTCTCTAGGTTTTGAAGGGAAGAAATGGCAGAGATAACATGCAATCTAGGACTTGACAACAAAAGGAAAACTAGGGCTAAGGAAGAATCAAAGACTCCTGGAAGAATTTAAGCCTGGGGGCCATGAAAGAAAAATGATACTATGATCACCAGAGGTGGAGAATGCAAGAGGAGAAAGGATGGAGTATAAAATAAAGGTCATGGTGACTTCCCTTGAACTTCAGTTCCAGAAGCCCAGCTGAGACTAGGAAGGCCAGGGAAACAGAGACACATTCCGGACGGCAGAGAAGTCCTCTCTCTCTCAATCAAGTAGATTAGTTTGATGCAGAAGTGAGAGGGGCTACCCCACCTATAATTCGAAGAGCAGAGGACCCACTTCATAAAGCACATCCCCCAAAGCCTGGCAGGGATCAGCTGCTCACTTGCTGAGAGCCTCACAGGACACCTTTAGCACCAGTCGGATGGCTGCTGGACAACTGTGCATGAGGTTACGCCTTAAGCCTCAGCAAAACAGACGACAAATAATAACCAAGCCAGCTAAGGCTACGTGGCTCCCTGGTTTAAAGCCTTGTCACTCAAAGCATGGGCCAGGGACTAGCAGCGTCAATGTTTTGCTGGACAAGAAGCATCAATGCCTTCCTGGAAACTTGTGAGAAATGCAGCTTCCCAGGCCATGCCCTGGATTTGCTGAGCCTCTGCCTGTTAATGTATCTCCAGGTGACTGGAGGGAATGGTTAGGTGGGAATACTAAGGGTTGAAGATTTAAAGTTCTGCAGATGAACTGTCTAAATTGTAGTTCTGCACTCACCGCCTCTATGGCCTCAGGCAAGTAATTTAACATCCCTCTGCCTCCATTTCTCCATCTAGGCAGAGGGGAGAACCAGAGAAGAACTCACTTGGTAGTTCTGAGGCTTAGCCCAAGATCATGTATGTGGAAGAGGTTGACACAGACCGTGGAGCTGGTAAGTAGTTATTAAAAACTCAGTATTCAAGGCAGGAGGCAGAATGCTGAGTCCAATTGACTACTCTCTTTAGGTAACACGAAGTTCTAAAGGAGACAACAATTGGTAAAATAACGATGAGGCTGCCACCAACCCAGCCACCCTCCCCAGATGCACTGGTTTATCATTCAAATGTTGGAAGGCCCCAGCTCTGCAGGTACTTGAACCAGATCTGGCCCATCCTCTTGGATTTACAGTTTAAGACAGACAAGATTAGGCCCAGAGCCAATGTAAACAGCGAAATGGGCCCTGAATCACTCTCCTGATTAGATCAGCAAACACTCCAGGGCCCCCACCTGAGGGCATATTCCCTGAGGACAGAGGCAGCGATAAAGCATCAACCTCAAGCCCTGCCCAGTGCTTGTTGATGCACAGAAGGAACAGAAAGACCACAGGAGAGGACTGACCTCCGTCCTGTGCAGACGGCGACATCTGGTCACAACAGAGGCAGGACACAGTTCCAGAGTGATGGCAGCCATGGCTAACCTTTCCCAAGAGTTTCCCACTAGTCTTTTAAGTACTTTATAGGTATTAACTAATTTAATCCCCTCAACAACCCTGTGAAGTACAGACCACTATGAGTCTCATTTTACAGATGATAAAACCAGGGCTTGAAGCTCTGAAGATAAACTTGTCATACAGCTCATCACGCCACCAGTGAGTGGCAAACCTGGGCTGGACACACCTCTCAGCTCATCTGTGCATCAGCCGACGTCACTCTCCCACCCTCTGCCCACCTCTTATGGGCGGAAGCTACCTGTGCCGCCCGGAGGGGGCTCTGCTGGGGCACATAGCAAGGGGCTCCCCCCCCAACCCCTCCACAGGGAGGGCTTCTCGTCCCACTCAGTCTCAGCTAGAAGCCAGAGGCGACACATTCTGCCCGTTCCTATCCCGAGACACAGACAGACGGGGAAACACAACAGATGAAATCGCAGAAGCAGTTTATCAAACAATAGGCCTCGTCAACAAAGGAACGTGAGTATGGTGGAGTCTTCCTTGAGAGGCTTTTCCTGCATTCTTCTGAGACCTTGAGAGGTCTCTAGTTGCCAAGACTTGGATGTTCTACATGTCTGGGAGAAAGATGCAGAATCCGGTGCAACATCACAACCCACTGCTCTGTGCATCTTCAACTTATGTCTCCTCACACACCAAACGAGGCAGCCAGCGAAGAGAGCTGGAGAATCTGTCCTGCAAGCCTTGAGCACCCTTCGTCCTCAGCAGCCGCACAGCTCTCACCCTTGGGTGCTGTTCCACTCATGGCTTTCCCATCCTGCCCTTGCCCTGTCCTTGGGATCCTATACTGCTCTGGGCACCTTAGTGCCCTATGTAACCAATGTTCCCAGGCAATGAGAAGATATAAAATCATTCTACATGCAACAGGTTCTACTACGTACAAACAAGCAGATGAATCCTAGCCAAATACAAGGATTTTCATTTGGACGTGTACAGCAATTGAAAAGATGATTCTCAAATGGTTAAAAAAATTCCTGACTCTAAAGCAGGCCTTAGGAATATGCATTTTTCAGCTATGGGACCTTCTGTTTTTCTTAAACTACACCAAATACATGATAATCTTCTCCATCTATGGCTAAAGCTGGCTCCAGTTGGTATGAGATCACACACACACACACACACACACACACACACACGCAGTCATTCTCTTTCTCTCTCCTAAGCCTGTATAAGAATAATTTCTGGAAGCATACGACAGAGAGAAGACAATTGGGAAGAGGAACCGGAACCAGGTAAAGCAGGAATACTTACTTTTTATATTAACTTCTAACCCTTGATAATTTGGCACCACGAATATATAATACCTCATACTTCCAAATTCAAAAGTAGTCAACAGTAACAATGAAAAATTACGTGAACTTGGTGAGAGAAATGTGATCACGTCACATGCCTACACTGAACTGGTTCATCAGACCAATGTTACTCCCAAAGCAGGCTACATCCATCAACCAACAGAGGATGGGGCTACTCAACGACAAACACACTGGATCTGTCTCAATCCTGCTACCTTCGGCTTCCCTTCTCCCACATTCCCTTCTGGTGGTGCCCCTTCGAGGCTCCTAATTCTGGCCTGGACTCTTTGTATTAAGCAACTAATCTGGTTTCTTGGGACAAAGCACTTTGCCCTCAGGCTTTCCCTTAAGAATGGGACACTCCTGAGACCCCTAACTCAGGGGGGTCCCACCCCAGGCACTGCAGGGGGTCAGGGCTCCAACTTTCTCTATCAGGCAAAGATGTCTTTGGACTTGTTTCTGTATAATCAAACTTAAGCTCTTTTAGAGCTCAAAGCACTAAAGTGTATCTACCCATCCAGGTTCAAATTCCTGGCTCACATTAACAGAAGAAAATCTCAGGATTTGCTCAGAGAATTTGTGCTTCCCCTCCGGCCCAGGCTATTTTGTTTACGCACTATTCTTTCCCATTCAACAGGCTGTTCATTATGTGAGTGCCAATAAACCGTGTGGAATCGTGGACACAGTATATCACTGTCGAGTGCTGCCAGAATTGGAACATAAAGACCACTTAACTCAGAGCAAAACGCGAGAGCCCACAAATTAGTCAGCGGAGAGATGCCAAAACAACGTTCAGTGCTCTCAACAGCATCACACATCTGAACAGGGGTAATGCTCCTTGGGGGGGCACGTGGTGGGGGCTATTTATGGTCCGTTGCAGAGGATGGGTGGCCACCAGCCAGCTCCCCTTGGCGAGTGTGGCACACCTCCAAACATCTCTGCCCCTCCTCTAACCTCTGGCCATCGGCTCCTGGTGCTGTCTGCCATGTCTCTGCTATCTCTCTTGCAATGCTAAAAGCACAGAGTGGGACGTGCACAGCTTAGTGGGACAGTCAAGGTTGCAGGGAGCGCTTTACATCTTAATGTCACCGTGGAGTGGACAATGGGAAGGACACAGGACGCGTGGAGGAGCAATTTCATTAAAAGTCCATTACGGCTGGACTGTGTGGTGAGCCGAGCAAGCTAATGAGCAGGTTCTATCAAATACTCAAAGGCCCTCAAGCTCACCTCCCTGAATAACAAACTGACTCGCTTCCTCAGGGACGGGGGTTAAGCACTCCTAGGGTGGAGGCGCTTGAGATTTTTAATCATTCACTTACTACCTAGGTATCATCTACGTTATCATTTAGTACACTTCTGTGAATTAACCTGCCTTCTTGATTTTTACTTAAACGTCTGCTATACTCTTAGCCCTAAGCAAAAATATACCTAAGATTGTATATTTGAAGAGCTATTTATCTAACACCCATTACCATCAAAGAAAAAAAAAAAGAAAATCCATGAAAATATTATGCCTGTCACCCCTCAAAGCACTTGGAAGAACAATAATCACTCAGAAGTCGATACACTCCATTGTGTCTTTTCATTTCCCCACCATTACTAGCAAGGAATTTTGCACACAGTAAATGTTCAATATCAATTTGGTGATCATTGATTTGATCTCGGGTGCCAATTACAGGTAAGAATCACTTGTCGGGATGGTGATGGAAGAAAAGAGATACCTCCAAGATCTAAGCAAATTATTTCTCTGATTTCTAGGCCTTGAGACTTAGAAGTGACTGAATAAACATCTCAGCCCTGAACTTTTTTGGTTCAAGTAGAACGGTTTAAGGAAACTGCCAAAGTTATACCATGGCTTATTCTTAGCAAACTAAGAAAGCACAGAGGGAAACAGAGCTTGCAAAAAATGATGCAGAATTTTTTCTTTAAGCGTGCTTAGAAGGAAGAGGAGCTCAGGATCCAGACTTTTCATGCAGAGCTGGTGCAAGCGTGGCCAACACGTACGTGGATGTAGCACTGGGCCACTGTCATCTATATAGAAGGGCCAAGAACCATGGGGAAATCTGTCCAGCCCACCCTTGATCAAAGCTGGTTCTTGCCCCAAACAGCCGCGGCACAGGAGTTCACACAAGGAGACGAACAATACCAAATAGGAAGGTCTGCTTCTCACCAGAGAAACTAGACTCTACATGGAAAATTCCACACCACAGTTCAAAGGGGCATTGTAACCTAATAAATTTAGCTGCATGGGTTATTAAAGGCAACTGTAAATTCAGCCTGGATTTTTTCCCCCCTGTGCTTTTCCCACAGCTGAAACACATGTTAAACCAGAATGAGTTCCCAAGGAAGCTTGGTGCTTGTTTTGATTGCATCTGATGTGCCATGGGCTGGGATGAGAAATGTCTCTGCAAGTGACTTGTTGCCAAAGCTGAGACCCCAGGAACTCCAGTCTAGAATATCGCAGGGAGTTTTGGAGTGGCATTTCTTTGACCTCTAGGTAAAAAAGACCAACAGTGATTGAAGCTACAGCCTGCAGCTAGCGGGGGCAAGGAACCTTTCCTTCTGTTGTTTGGCTGGTTCTAACACCTAATCTTACCAAAGAACCCGTTAGAGAGTGAATAATTCATGTGCTCTTCCTCTACGGGTTTAGCAGCGTAGGTGTCCTGCCAAGTCAAACACAAGTGATAGAGACATGTAGTTAGGGATTAGTGCAAATCAGGACTCTTACCTGATAGGATTTAGCTCTTTTCAGGCCCCTATTCTGCAACCTGTGTAATCTCGGGGTAGGAAAATCAAGTGCAAAGGCAGAGCTCAGGGTTTAGAAAGCATCATCCTGGAAGACACATATGTAATCTTTCTTTTATTTCTGCTTAGGCTTTCAAAGAGAAACCTTTGGAGATAAAAAAGATTTTGAAATTCCAAAAATGATGTATAAAATGGGTCCTTGTCAAATAAATCAACCAAGAAAAACAAGACCAGCAAAGAGACTGCTTTTTTCCCAAGGGCTGACTCAGAGCTCTGTTTCTGTAGAAGTGCCTGCGAGTCTGCATTCCGGACCATCTGCAGGAATATCATGGAGGCAAGGAGGAGGCTGCAGAGAATGAGCAGGGCTGAGAAATGGGTCCTTCACCTTTGGTTCTGGCTCCGGGGCTTCTTTACAAGGTACACAGAATAAGCAGGCTCTTGACATTGTAATCACACCTGGTTTTTCAGTGCTTACATCTTTAAGAAGATACACAGGATTAGGAAATGGCAAGATCATTAGCCTTGGAGGGGAAGACAGATGCTTGCAAATCTTGACTGCATGTCTCACAGCAACGAGACCTTGGTTTTTTTTAGCCTCATTGAATTTCACTTTCCTTCCTGGTAAAATGGGATGATAATATGTACTCCAGGAATACACAAGGAAATGTATGTACACCAAGCACATAATGGGATATCACTACAGCAATTAGATGGTATATAGAAAATTGTTATGCACAGGAGATTACCTGGCTTACCAATATACTATATTTACTCCATCTGACTCTAAATGGCTTACCTATTTTTTTAAATTAAATGTATACTTTAAAAGTAGTAAACACTTAAAATTATACCTCAGTCAGAAAAAAATTTGCTACTAATAAGGATGGTCAAAGTAGTGCGTTGCTGGGCATTCAGTAAATGTTCTCAGAGCACCTGCTAGGCGGCAAGTCTTACATCACAGCCTGGGAGAGGTCAAGGCAGTTCTAAAAGAGGTTTCACAAATGGATCCTCACCGAGACAGAACTGTGGCCCCACTACTCAGGAGGCTCTTACCATTCCCCTCGGGGGTGGGTGGAAAGGCAGCTGGCTGAAGAACCACCCAGCCAAGCCTATCCAAGGGGAGATGCCAGGACAGTGGTGTGGGGTAACATGGGGCGCTCAGTCTGGCCAGCCCTCTCTGTGTTCTAACTGGGATCCCACAGCAGGACACTGCTCACTCTCACAATAAGTATTAGTAAGTGCAGATCTGGCCGGGACGCTGCCAGGTGCCAGTGGTGTTGCGCTTATCACCAACACATGGTTTCCACCTCAGGGGTCTCATGGTCTAAAGAGGGGGACAACTACCCAGCATCACTCATGAAGGCATGAACACAGGCTGAGATGAGCAAACGGTCACAGTTCCATAGGAAAGGGTAAGAGTAGACTGTGTGCCCACACCTGAGGGCTGGGATGGCCTTCCTGAGGAAGTGACCCTTCTGACTGAAGGATGAAGGATGAATGACAGCTACTAGGGGAGGAGTGGAGGGAGATTCCTCGGTAGGGGGGAAGTGGAGGTGAAGCCTTGTGCACCAAGGCCAGGAACTGAGCTTGGTTTTAGGGGCCTGGGGAAGCTGAGGAAGGATTTTAAGCACTGTGAGTGTTTGGGAGCCTTGCTTTGGCTGCTCTAACTTGAAGCACACTGTCTGTAGGGCCAGAGTAGAAGGCAACAGGTAAGAATGGAAGTCTGTGGTCCTTTGAGCAAGAGAGGACAGCAAGGATGAAGTCAGCGGCGGTGGGGAAGGAGGCCATAGTAGAGGGTAGTCCCCATCTCTGAAGCTCCGCACGTCCCAGTCTCTGCCAGCCCTCATACCTGCAAGTCACTCAGTGGACAGTGGGAGCTCCAGAGGCACCAGGTTGGATAAACCAGAGCTCCCGGGGGCTGGTGGAGGATGAGAGCAAAGCCCAACAGCTGGGCCTCCGTGGCCAAGGGCCTACTGCTACGGGTACCTTTGGGAGGCCAAGTGGACTATCCTCAGCCCTTTTCTTCCCCCGACCTTTCCCCCACTTTAGGGATAGACCAGAAAGTGGTCTTAGAACCACCACCACCACCGCCCCTCTCATTCAGTGCACTCACAAAACCAGAGTCCCTGGAGACCCAGAGCACAGAAAAGGCTCCTATACTTTGGTCTCAGATGTCAGCCTTTGTTCTATAGGACTGAAAACAAGTTACGTACCTTTCCTGAAAAAATTCCATTTTCCCATTTGTAAAATGCTGACAATAATCCCCACCTTGCAGGATCACTCAAGAGAATGAAATGAGAGAGTAGACTCAAAGCACCAAGCACAGTGTGTAACACAGAGGAGGCGTTTAATCAATGTTCATGTTCATTCATTCCAAGGATGAGGCTGAGGCCCAAACCAAACACGCCACTCTGTAGGCTAGCCTCACTCCCTTTGCTCACTTTGTCACCAGGGATGGTGGTGACAACAGTGGGTCTCCAGTAAGACTCACCTTCAATCCTTGCTAAAATCCTGGCCTAGAGCCTCTGGGACAGCATATGATATGGGGTTCAGAGAAGGGTATTTTAACATTCTGAGCCGAGGGGGATAACTCCACAAGACACATGCTAAGGCTGGACTGTCAGTGACTTTATCTGAACTCCCTACACCCCTCGCCTCTGCCTCCTCAGCACTAAAGCCCTTGCCCTGCAGGAAGTGGGTACTAGCATGGAAAAGTGTGGGTCTCAGGCAGTAGCAGGTCTGTGAGGTCATGGCTAAGTGGAAGGCAGGAGTGCTGCTGTACTCAAGGGTCTGGGGTGGCCGTCCTTGAAAGGCACTGGCACACATGGGAAGGAGATACACATATTTGAGCATCTATAAGTTAGGGAAAAGCTGAACAGTCCATCCTCAAATTTACACTTGTTTATATTCTAGGAAGAGATTTTTTACTAAATTATGTCACTTAACTCTGATAATCAGGATGGTGGTATAATTAATAGTGAATGCATATTACAGGTACTTTGCGCCAGGCACTCTGCTAGACATTTTATGTGCATTACCTCAATCCTCTCAAGAACTCTGGGGCAGATAATACTTCTCCCCACCCCAACCCTTTGGCAGATGAAGAGACTAAGGCACTTGCCTATGTGTATACCGCTGGCCAGTGGAGGAGCTGAGATTCAGACAGAGGTAGCCTGAGGTCTCAACCTGCACTCCTAATCACCAAGCCGATCTGACAAAAATTAGCATTTTAGCAGTACTGGCGGGCAGCAAGCTTCTACAAAAGGCTGCTGTCCAAACTTTATCTTATTTGATCTCACAGAAACACACCTGAGTAAGTGCTCAGATTTCCAGTAGAGGACCTGATGGCACGCTGTTTCTAGAAATGACCACAAATGCCCCACTTAATCAATTATAAATGGTGCATTTGTACTCAGCACAGTATAACGTTCTGTAGTGTGTATGTACATCACAATACATAAAGCAGTACAAGAACCACATAAATTTGATTGCACTTTATTTACATAGGAGCTCTTGGGAGAAGAACCTAGAAGTGCTGGGGAGAGGAAACTTCTGGAAGAATCTTAGGAGAAAGTGTGAGGCCACAAGGGAAGAGAGTTGCCATCTAAGAGAGATTTCCTAAAGTCATAGAAGAAGGGCATACTTGAAAAACACAAAGGCTACCAGGGAATAAAATTACTGGGTGACAAGGCGTGAGGACCACTCCGAGAGAATCTCTGGGTAGTGGCTTGGGTGCAGTTGTCAGGGGCCTCTCAGGCTTGGAAATACTGCAAAAGAAGAGCCACCCCCATTCAAAGACTCGTTTGAATTCATGAGTTTAACACAACAGCCTCCTTCCAGCACTTGCCTCCCAGAGGCAAAGTGTTTAATACTGTACACTTCACATGTGCTTGTTCTAAGCTGTTTGGTCTCTGGGCCCCTAAAAACAAAGTAGAACCTTCAAAACATAAATTTTAAGAAATATATGAAAAGCAGATTAAGGCATAGCCTGGAATGTCTTTCTTCATTTTCCTCACCAAAAGCTCCTAGGGATCTTCCTAGTTAGAACCTTAATTATGGAAATTCTCATTTGTATTATGTGATTTATTTCAAGCCCTGTCTTTCCAAGAGAATAAAATCCTGGTTTCAAAGCACCTCTCAAAACAATTTATTCTTCTCCACTGACTAACTGTTTTGGCCAGCAATCGTGAATTTATAGTACATTATGCCAAAGCAAAACACTCTAATAACTTAATCAAACATTTAAAATCCAGCTCACAGCCATATAATATACAGAAGCAGTTCTCTCAGCTCTCTCGTTAAAGGCCAATTACCATTTTTACTCCAAATCTCCACATCTTTGAGAAGTCAGAGAGAGAGAGAGGGAGAGATATTTTGAGATTCAAAACTCAGCTGACATACACCGGGCTTAAAACAATTCTTCCTGTTACTCTTTGAAATACAAAGATCGATCTTTCAGCTATTTTTTTCAAATTCTAGCAAAAAATATATAGGATATTAAAAAAAGAAAACAAATAAGACTACAAAAATTGTTTCTTTTGATTTTCAAGGCATTGAGGGGAAAGCTGGGTCTAACTTCCACAAGTTGTATGCCCTTACCCACCAGGGACAGTAATACAGAAAGGATGATGACAATTTGCATTATTTTGCCAGTTTGCTTTTTTAGAGTACTTTAACAGATACATACTTTCTGACAACACCCTCACTCCTATCAGAAGAAAATGCCATTAAGCTCTATTTGCAGATGAGTAAAAGCATGCGTCCACTCCAACTTTTGAAGGAAGCACTAGGAAAGAATGCCAATTTGGTGTCTATTTGGCATGGGATGTTTGGCCTACGAGATGGAGTAAAGCCAATGAATGAAAATGTAGTCATTTGGTCCTCTTAGTCAAATAAATTCCTCTCTCTTTATTCATCATCTTAGCCTGGGAGGATGACGAGGGGGAAGGAGAGAGGGCTAAATTCGTGGTGTGATGACTGTGCCCGTCACTGCGTGAAGCACTTCATATGGGTAATCTCGCAAGAGCCTCATGAAGTGGGTTGATGGAGTCACGACCTATGTGAACGTAACCCGTAAGTGAACCTGAATATAAGCGCTCAGTGAAAATGGAAGGAGGAAAAAAAGGTGAAAAATTCCAGGTGTCAAAGGTCCCATAGCTGCTTTTTTCAATGAACCTGTGCCCCCCACGACCCTGAGATGAGGTATGTATATCTGCTCTTCCTCAGATCTCAGTCCTCATGTTGTGATTCCAGGGTTCACTGGTATCATTCAGCATGAAATGCCCCCCACACACACACATCTTATTCATGGGAGGGACACTTGCCAATCATTTTGAATATTTCCCGTTTTTATCTTCCACGCTGACTTCAAAAAACAAGATTCTCAAGAGGCAACTCAACAATGATTAACCCCATTTAACAGATGGTCCTCAGAGCTATTAAGAAACTTCCCTGAGGTCTCATAGTTGGTCAAGGATATGGGAAGATCTATCCAGGTTCAAACCCAGGTCTGTATTAACTCAAAGTTCATGCTCTTATCTCTAAATAGTTAGGCTAGTGCCCACCACTCACTCTAAGTTAGCAGATGTAAGGACCTGTAAAAACTTCAAGAAAGCATCCCTGCTGTTCCTGCCCACTATCCTGAACAACCCCAAATTCATGATTTTTTGCCAAACCGGAGGGTATGGTGTGAACTCCTATTTGATCTTGAAGACCCAGTTCAAGTAATGCCTCCTTGGTGAAGCCTTTCTGGATCTCACAGGTAGAGGCAGTCACTTTCTCTGGGCTCTCAAGAGTTTAGTATCTGCCAAGCTACAAGGTATGTGCCTGCATGCCAGCCTTCTTAGCAGACCCTAAGCACTCTGAGGGCAAGGGGTCCACTGCATTCCTCTAAAAAATGCTAGTACAGGGCAGTGCCTGTGGCTCAAAGGAGTGGGGCACTAGCCCCAGGTACCAGAGGTGGTGGGTTGAAGGCGGGCCCTGGCCAAAAAATGCAAAAAAAAACCCCAAATAAACAAACAAAAAAATCCCGCTAGTACTAACATACCCAGCACACAGCAGGTACTCAATAAATGAAGTGAAATGAAATGAAATGAAACTATTCAATACATGAACAAACAAATTCCCACAACCCCTCTCTGAACAGAGGTGAGCTGCTGAGGATGGGGATGGGATAAGAAATTGGTTGGAGAAAAGTTTGAAAGTGCCTGTCTCAGAGATTTCCCAAGAATACTTGAGGGCCTACAGTCAAATGCTTAGGACCATTCACTATGGGCCAAACATCATCCTAATCTTTTTTTTTTTTTTTAAAGCATGGAGCAAAGTTTATTAAGGAAGAGAAAGGTAGGTTCACAGAGTAAGAGCAAGATACAGGCTGACAGAGCAAGGTACACTCACCATAGACAGTGAATGGGCCTCCATCGGCAGGGCAAGTCGGCAAAGAGGCAAAGAACCATCCTAAGCCTTCTGTCTGTAAGCTATCTAGTTCCCCCAACGATGCCATGAGATTTTATAGATGAGGCAACAGAGGCTCAGAGAGGTTCATTCATTTTCCTGAGGTCAAACAGCTGGTCAGTGTGGGCCAGGACCCCAGAGCCCATGCTCTTATCTGAATTTCCTTCCTGCTCACCGGCTTAAATTCTTGCCACCACTAAGCCTATTTCCCAAGTTTTGTTCCGAAGAGAAACAGCTCTTAGGCTGAAATTTTTCAACAATTTCTTCCACATCGGCCTCAGTCTTCTGAACGCATCCAGGGAAGAAAGAGTGTGGAGAAAACCCGCAGGTGCTAGAGGCCCACCACCCTGCCGGGGCCTTCTGACAGACTTGAATAGCTCCAGCTTTGATGCCTCCCCTAATATTTCTCAGTTTTATGGCTTCCCTTCATTCTGACTTGCAATTCTTAAGGGACCAAAGGAGACTATATGCCAAGATATAAGTTACTATTTACAAAAAAAGAGGGAAAAATAAAATAAGCCAATAAAATATCATATGTCAACAGTGGTGTTTCTGGTGCTGGAAGCTTACACCCACACAGAAACTGGGGTGTTCATGGGCTTAGAGTAATTTAAGTGTAGTAGACACCGCAGGCGATACGTTTCACAAAGCAAAGCCTGTCCATAATTCTGAGTTAATAACAATGGTCAGGCTTTGATGTTGATACGAATAAGGCTGAATGAAGAAAAACCCACATTCATGGGCTGTTTGGGTGTCTGGCCTCTGATCAGTTTAAGGAACATAACACACATTAATGGTGGCAGGATGAGCAGAGTTCTATCCACTGGGAACAAAATAACTCTTGCAGCAACTTAAGAGGATATATTTGCTACACAAATGCAGTTAAGTATGTAATCTTATTATTTCTTTCACTTATAATTAATGAGTAAATGTGAATTCTTATAGCTAAAGACACCAGAGTTTCTCTGTTCTTTGGTAAAACAGAGCTAACACCAAGGCAATTTGGGCTTTCAAACATTTGCACGCTGCATTAAAATTTCAACAAGTCTGATTTCTTTCTAGCTGGTTTCCTTTTCTATAAAATGAGCACATCAGATAATACAGTAACTCAATCTCTTTCCAGTTCCTGAAAGGCTATGGTTTTCTTTTCCTGGCACCTGCATTCAGAATAGTCCTGGATTCAAAACTTACCATGGCAAGTTACTTTAACTTGCTGAGCATCAGAGTTTTTTCTTCTTCTGTGAAAATGGCATAAGTTTTAAAAATATATCTTTTTTAAAAAATTATCACAAAAATATTTAAACATACAGAAAAAAGTCCAAATTATTTCCAGTACCCCTAAACTCACCACTTAGAACTAACATTTTTTTTTCAAAGTTACTTTAACTTTTTGAGCTTCAGATTGTTTTCTTCTGGGAAAGGATGTAATTTTTTAAAGTATCTTCAGAAAAATTATCACAAAAATGTTCAAACATACAGGAAAAAAAAAACCAAATATGTTGAGGATCTTCATAGTTACCAGATTCAACATTTTCACTTTGCTATATTTTTTAATTTTGCATTAAGTCATAATTGTATGCATTTATGGGGTACACTAGGATTTGATATACAATGTGGAATGCTTAAATTGAACTGATTAACATAACCATCACCTCTATTTAGTGGTAAGACCTTATAATTTATTCTTAGTTGTTTGGAAATGTACCCTTACACTGTTGCACATTAGGCAAGATCCCAGCAAATGCCCTCCCTTCTCTCTCAACTCGCCCTTCCCCCCCCACCCCTCTCCTCCTTCTTGCTGGACTATGTGTTTTATCACTTGACAAGTGATCTGACGTGATTATATATTGGTTCTCGGATACTTTTTTCCCCCCCATTCTTTAGATAGAAGAATACGTTCCAACTCCATCCAGGTAAACACAAAAAAATATAAAGTCTCCACCTTTTTATGGCTGCATAGTATTCCATGGTGTACATATACCACAGTTTGTTAATCCATTCATGGGTTCATGGGCATTGGGCTGCTTCCACAACTTGGCAATTACAAATTGGGCTGCAATTCTGGTGCAAATGTCTCTTTTGTAAAATGATTTTTATTCATCTGGGTAGACACCTAGTAGTGGACTTGCAGGATCAAATGGTAGATCAACTTTTAGTTCCTTGAGAATTCTCCATACTTCTTTCCGAAAGGGTTATATTAGTTTGCAATCCCACCAGCAGTGTAGAAGTGTTCCCTTCTCACCACATCCATGCCAACATCTACAGTTTGGGGATTTTGTGATGTGGGCTAATCTTACTGGAGTTAGATGATATCTCAAAGTGGTTTTGATTTGCATTTCTCTGATGATTAAAGATGGCCATGCACCTGCCATCTTCAGAGAAGTTTCTGTTCAAGTTTTCTTCTTACTGATTAGAGTTCTCTGTAGATTCTAATTATCAGACCTTTGTCAGAACCATAACCTGCAAAAATCTTCCCCCATTCTGAAGGCTGTCTGTTTGCTTTACTTATAGTGCCCTTAGCTGTGCAGAACCTTTTTTGATCAAATCTCAGTAATATATTTTTGGTATTGCTTCAACTGCCCAGGAGAGTCCTCCTCATAAAATATTTTCCCAAGTGAATATCTTCAAGCATTTTCCCTGCACTCTCTTCTATTATTTTTATAGTCATGTGTCTTAAATTTAAATCTTTTATCCAGTGAGAGTCAATTTTTGTTAGTGGTAAAAGGTGTGGGTCCAGTTCCAGTCTTCTATAGATCACCAGCCAGATCACCCAGCACCATTTGTTAAATACAGATTCTTTCCCCAATGCATGTTTTTGTCAGGCTTATCAAAGATCAAATGACAATATGTGACTGGTTTCATCTCTAGATTCTCTATTCTGTTCCATATATCTCGATTTTTGTGCCAGTACCATGCTGTTTTGATCACTATAGATTCATAGTATAACCTGAAGTCTGGTAACATGATACCTCCACCTTTGTTTTTTTTTTTGTTTGAGACAGAGTCTCACTTTATCACCATCAGTACAGTGTTGTAACATCACAGCTCACAGCAACCTCCAACTCCTGGGCTTCGGTGATTCTCCCGCCTCAGCCTCCTGCATAGCTGGGACTACAGGTGCCTGCCACAATGCCTGGCTATTTTTTTGTTTTGCAGTTTTGGCCAGGACCAGTGGAAACCACCACCCTCGGTATATGAAGCCAGCGCCCTACCCACTGAGCCAGAGGTGCTGCCCGATTTGTTTTTATTTCTAAGTAATGTATTGACTATTCAGGGTTTTTTTCTGATTCCATATAGAAGTACTATTTTTTCAGTTTCTTTAAAGTATGACATTGGTGCTTTGATTGCACTAAATCTGTAGGTTGCTTTAGGTAGTGTGGATATTTTAACAATGTTGATTCTTCCCAGCCATGAACATGGTATGTTTTTCCATCCGTTAACATCTTTAGCTATTTCTTTTTTCAGAGTTTCATAATTCTCATTATAGAGATCGTTCACATCCTTTGTTAGAGAAATTTCCAGGTATTTCATCTTCCTTGGCTCTACTGTAAAAGGAATGGAGTCCTTGACTATACTGTCAGCTTGACTATCATTGGTATATATAAAAGCCACTGATTTGAAGTATTGATTTTGTATCTCAAGACACTGCTATATACCTCCATCACTTCTAAGAGCTTTGTGGTTGAGTCCCTGGGGTTTATCAGGTATAAGATCATGTCATCCATGAAGAGTGAGAGTTTGATCTCCTCTGACCCAATTTGAATACCCTTGATCCTCATCTCTAACCTGATTGTAATGGCTAGGTCATCTACTACTATGATGAATAACAGTGGTGGCAATGGGCATCCTTGTCTAGTTCCGGATCTGAGCAGAAATGTTTTCAATTTTATTCCATTCGATATGATATTGGCTATAGGTTTGCTGTAGATGGCCTCTGTCCCAGCTAAGCCTATTTTCTTAAGGGTTCTGATCATGAAGGGATGCTGGATATTATCAAAAGCCTTTTCTGCATAGTTGATAGAATAGTATGTTTTTTATTTATGTGGTTTATTATATTTATACTTTTATATATATTGAACCAACCTTCTAACCCTGGGCTAACCATTGCTATATTTCTTTTCTTACTGAACCATTTTAAAGTCCATAAGGTCCTCAGTAATGTTTTCATTTAATGTCACTTTGTTGTAACACAGATGAGAAAAAAAAAAAATTTGCTTCCTAGCATGGCCACTGCCTGTGTGGAGTCTGCTCATTCCCTCCATGTCTGTGTGGGTTTTCTCTGGGTACTCTGGTTTCCTCCCACATCATCAAGATGTGTACATGAGATGAACTGGCATGTCCACACAGCCCCGGTGTGGGTGTGAGTGCCCCTGGCCATGGGCTGGTGTCCTGGCCAGTGTTGGTGCCTGCCTCTTGCCTTGAATTTCCTGAATAGGCTCCCAGCACCCAAGACCTTGAACTGGAGTAACTGGGCAAATAATTATCTTGTTTTATTAACCTTCCTTAACTGCATGCACAGCTCACATTAATTTTAATGTTTATTAGAAGTGTTTTTGTTTATTAGTTTGGTGATATTTTTATGATCAGAAATGTGATCAGAAATATGTTATTAGGAACTTAAATTGTGTTTATATCAATTAACCTATGGTTAAAATTGGTTTCATTATAGGTCATTTCACTTAAAGTTGTGGTTTCCAAGAACCTATCCACAATTTTAAGTGGGGACTTACTGTAAATTACAGACATCAGGATACTTAATCCCAAAATACTACAACATGCATCTCAAAAAATACGTCCTCCTACATATAACTAAAGAATAATTATCACATGTGAAATTATAATTCCCTAACATCATTTGATATCCAGTTTACATTGGCACTTCTCCATTTGTCCAAATTTCATACAGTACTTCCCTCAAAGCAGGCTTCAATTAAGAGCCATGCATTGAAGTTGGTGGTTGTATCTGTCTCCTGAAGTATCTTTATAATTATTTTTGAAGTAAAACACATCTACAGAAAAATTCACAAATCAAAATTGCATGGCTAGAAGCATTTTTACCCAGTGAACAAATTCATGAAACCTCTACCCAGATCAAGGACTGGAGCAGTTGATGAACACCCTGGAAATCCCATAATGCCCCCTTCCATTTGCAATTCCGCACTGCTAATCACTACCCTGACTTTTAATGCCATAGATTAGTTCTGCCGCCTGTTTTTTGAAGTTTATATAAATGGAATGAGGTGATTTTATATATATGTGTGTGTATATATATTTTTTAATTTTTTTTTGAGACAGAGTCTCATTCTGTTGCCTCCGGTAGAATGCTGTGGCATCACAACCCAAGGGAACCTCAAACACCTGGGCTCAAGTGATCCCCTTGCCTTAGCCTCCCCCTAGTAGCCAGGCTACAGGCATCTGCCATAACACCATGCTAGTTTTTTCTATTTTTAGTAGAGATGGGATGTTACTTTTGCTCAGACTGATCTCAACCTCCTGAGCTCAGGCAATGCACTCGCCTTGGTCTCCCAGAGTGCTAGGATTACAGTGCTAGGAATGAGCCACTGCACCTGGCCTGATACATGTTCTATGTCTGGCTTTTGTCACTCATGTTTCTGAGAACTACCATGAGGTTCCACGTAGCAGTAGTTACTTTGCTGTTTTCATTTTCCATCAGTCAATTCCATTAAATGAGTATACAGCCCAGAGTGGTGTTTTTGTATCTTGAGGTCCATGTGTGTTCGGCTGTAGTCCATATCACCACTATTCCAAATTAATCAATCATCTCCACAGCAGCACATGATAAAAAGCAGTTGTTTCCCATCTTCCCCAAGACTTGATACTGTAAGCCTTAGCCATGCTAATGGGTGTGTGGTATATATTATGGTTCAATTCTACATTTCCCCGAAGACTAATAACACACTAAGCTGCTTTTCATATGACCATCAACCATTGAGATCCTCTTTTCTGAGACATCCAAACTCTTACCCATTTTTCTTCTTGGTCATTTTTCTTTTTCTGAATAATTTGTATCATATCTTATAAATTCTCAAGTTTTTTTGTCAGTTATACATGCTGCTGACCTCTTTACCCACGCTGGAACATGTATTTTTACTCAAAGTGTTTTAATGAGAAGTTATTTTATTGTAGTACAAGTTATCTATTTTTTCTTTAAATTCAGTGCCTTATGTGTCCTGCTTATAAAATGTCAACTATCCCAAGGCCATGAAGATATTCTATATTACTTTCTAGAAATATTCTTAATTTTTGCATTTAAATCGACAATCCACTTGTCTTTGACTAATATGAGGCTAGGGTCAAGATAAGTTTTCCCTATAGATGTTCAATCACTCTAGCACAATTAGTCCATCTATTCCACACTATCTCATAGAGCTGCCTTTGCTACAAATCAAATGTCCTCCTTTATCTTAGTCATCAAGAATGACTTTGCTTTTCTTGGTCATTTGCATTTCCATATAAATTTTAGAATCTCAATTTTCATGATAATCTGCTGGCATTATCCCTTAGGATTGCACTGGCTCATATATCAATCTGAAAAGAATTGACAGATTTACAACACTGAGTTTCTAATCCACAAACATAATGTAGTACTCTATATATTTGAGTCATCTTTAATTTCTCCAGTAATGTTTGTCATTTTCTGTGTTAGGGTCTACACACATCTTTTATTAGACTTATTCTTAGGTGTTGATATATTTGGTTCTATCATATTTCTTAATTTTATACTTGTTTGTTGATCGTATAGAGCAATTATATCAAACTCGTGGAATACTGACCTTGTGTTCAGTGATCTTAGGAACTCAACTAAGAAATTTGATACTTTCCTTATAGATTGCTCTGTATTTTTCAAGTTTGAGGCCTGAAAATTAAGATCCTGAACTCAATCTAGAAAAAGCACTACATATCCTCTTTGCTGAATATCAACAAGATCACCTTTGAAGTACTCCCTTTAGGAAGCTATGCACCAATGCCAGCACCTAGTTCACCCTTCAAAACAATTTTGTAACTCATTTTATGCAATGGCCATCAAAGCTGTCATATTACCTTTGATGTATCCTAAGTGTTATCAAAATGTCTTCCTTTCAGTATTTCCTTTATCTCAGGGTAAAGAAAAAAAAAATCACTGGGGACCAGATCATGTGAGTTGAGAGTGTGTCCCAATACAGTTATTTCCTTATTGGCTAAAAACTCCATTACAGAGAGTGCTTGTGTGAGCTGGTGCACTGTTGTGATGCAAGAACCATGAGTTGTTGGCCAAGATTTTCAGTTACAATTTTCTATTTACATGGTCTGCTATGCCTCTCACTGTCAGCCAATGATTTTGATGTGCAATTGAATGAATTTTCGTAATGTTTCATCAGTTCTTCTCTTTACTGGTTGCCCTGACCTCTCTTCATCAGTGATGCTTTGTCCCCTCAAGAAAAATATTTCATCCATTTGTGTGTTGCCATTGTCTTCATGGGATTATCCCCATAAATGTGGAATAATGTGTCTCTGATTTCACTTCCATTCTTGCCACCTTTAACAAGAAGTGTATGACTAAGTTTATTGCTCTAATTCAAGTTCCAAAACTCTCGTGACAGCACATAAAAACATGCAACAATAATGAATGCCACTCAGCAGACACCACCACATACCAACATGAACACAGCTGTGAAATGCTGATATACCTCAGTAAGGTTAAGAAACCCTACCAAATTGTTTGTACAGTGCTGCCAACATAAGTACATGGTGGCAAGTTTCTGAACTTGATTATCAGGCCTCATATTCAATCATGTTATATACAAATAATGACATTTATTCCATCCCAAGTTTTAATATTTTTCCTTGGTTCTTTAGTCCTATGGTTCCTCAGTTCCTCTCTTCCTTCATTTGTTTTTTAACCATCGCCAGGACCAGAATTTCTAATACAATCTGAATCATAGTCATGATGGCAGGTGTCTAGGTCTCTCAGGTGTAACATTTTCAGTATTTCACCATCAACTATGAGGAGTGCTTTAGGGTATTTTTTTTTTTTTATGAAGTTCCATTTTTTTTTTTTTTTGGCAGTTTTTGGCCGGGGCTGGGTTTGAACCCACCACCTCTGTCACATGGGGCCGGCACCTTACTCCCCTTTGAGCCACAGGTGTCACCCAGAAGTTCCACTTTAATTTCAATGTGTCAAATGCATTTGAGTCATGAATCAGTGTTGAATTTTATTAAGTACCTTTTCTCCCTGCATCTATGGAAATGAAATAAATTTTTTCATTTATTCTGTTAAAGTGATAAATTACACTGTTATTTTTGAAACAATAAAAGTGTACTTCTTGTTCATGTCACAGCCAAATGCATGCCAGCAGGGACTCAGAATGCTCGCATTTTGTGCTTCTGCATCATTTAGCTTCTTAGAGTGCTGCCAATCCAGCCAGCATCAGGAAAGAAAGTAAGCACATCAGTTATACTCTTATTCTGTAGAATTCCAGAACCTAGTCACATGCTTCCACCCAACTTCCAGGGTGTTGGAAACTGTGGACTATGTCTGTCCTTATGCCAATTTCACCATAATGTTTTGGTTGTGAGAAGTCTATTCTCTGGAATATTCCTCAGGAAGGGCCCCTGGGAACCACAATGCCCAAGTTCTTGAACATTCACAATAGACAGCAGTCATTACACTATAATGTCAGTATAGCTAAATGTAAAATCTGTGGTTCACATTTTCTTTACAATATTATTGAAATGTATTCTTATATAAAATTCTGGCATCAAAAAGTATGGTGGGAATCTGTTTTTCTTTCCATTAATTATAAGTTTCTGATGGAATGCTTAAATTTTTTTTTCAGAATTGGTAACTCATAACCCCTGTGGGAAACAAATTTATCAACTAGAATACAGTTCTTTGGTGCAGTTCCTCTTGTCTTTCATCTTACAGAACTGCCACA
The DNA here is from genome assembly GCA_963574575.1 of Galagoides demidoff. Lineage (NCBI taxonomy): Eukaryota > Metazoa > Chordata > Mammalia > Primates > Galagidae > Galagoides > Galagoides demidoff. The sequence continues at coordinate 43,045 of CAUYQV010041672.1, forward strand.
CACTATCTTAGGTCAACACCTTTTCCACATCACCTTCAAAGATGTTGGTGCATACATTCCTTACAGTCGACAATGTTCTATCCTGAGGTGCCTCAATTCCTAAATGATTTTTAAGTTTGCACACATTAAGCTTCACTCTCTGTGCTGTAGAATCCTAAGGGCTAAATAACAAATAATAAATGTACCTAGGTACCCACCATGTATCACACAGCAGAACTTCACTATTCTATCTCCCATGCCCAACTGTGCCTTACTTACTAAATGTCCTGCTCCTTCCCTGAACACCTACCAACCACTGATCTAGACTGTATTTTAGTTGATAAGATTTGTTTCCCAAAGGAGCTACAAGGTACCAATTCTAAAAAAAAAAAAAAAATCTTCAAGCTTTCAATCAGAAACTTAGAAAGAAAAAACAGATTCCTACCATACTTTTTGATGCCAAAATTTTATGCCATAGTACAATTAAATAACTTTAAAAAAATAAATGTGAACCACAGATTTTATATTTAGCTGTACTGACATTCAAACATAATGACTTCTGTCTATTATGAACATTTGAGAACATGGGCATTATGGTTCTCAGGGAGGCTTTCCTGAGGACTCTGCCAGAGAACAGATTCCTCACAACTAAAACACCACAGAGACATCGGCATAGGACAGATATAGTATAGATTTCCAGTCACGTGAGGTGGACATGTGACTAGGCTTTGGAATTCCATGATAATACTATGTTTAGTTTTGTAAGAAACTGCTAAACTGTGTTCCAAAGTAGCTGTGCCACTTTGTATCACCACCAGCAATGATTAAGACCTGTTACTCCACCTCACCAGCAATCAGCTTTGTCAGCTTTTTGTATTTTGGCCATTCTAACAGGTATGCAGTGGTATCTTATCATTTGATTTGCATTACCTTAATGTTGAGTATATTTTTACACCTGGGCTAGTGGGTTCAAAGCCTGCCAGGGCCTGCTAAACAACAATCACAACTACAACAACAACAACAACAAAATAGCCGGGTAGTAGCCAGCTACTTGGGAGGCTGAGGCAAGAGAATCACTTAAGCCCAAGAGTTTGAGGTTGTTGTGAGCTGTAATGCCACAGCACTCTACCAAGGGAGACATAATAAAACTGTCTCAAGGGGAAAAAAACAAACAAACAAAAAACGCTCATCCCGCTTATCCCCCAAAACCCCAGGTCATGCAAATTTTCCCCTATTTTTCTTCTAAGTTTTGTAGTTAGGTCTATAATCTATTTTGACTTAAATTTTTGTGTAAAATGTAATGTTTGCATTCAGGTTCATTTTTCTGCATATGCCCAATTGTTAACAACTAGCACCATTTGTTAAAAAATTCTTTCTGTGTTGAATTATCTTTCCATATCAGTTGACTATTTTTGCATGAGTTTATTTGTAGGCTCTCTATTCTGTTCCATTGATTTTTGTGTCTATTGTTTATTTTATCAATACGATGCTATCTTGATTACTGTAGCTTTTTAGTACGTCTTGAATTTGGATAGTATACTTCCTAAAAGTTTATTTATCTTCAGTATTGTACTACCAGTATATATTTTGAAATGACTTTTTTACTCTTAGCTATTTCAACAATTTTTAATTAAGTTATATACATGGCTTTAGATGTAATATAATTGCGCACTTAGTAGACTATCATGTAACTAATACACAATAGAAAAGAAAAATAATTTTTTGTGATTATTAATGCTCCGTGTGGAGTTTTTAAAAATCATAATTTGTTTTTTCAAATACTATACTCATGGGAAAATACGACTTCTTTTCTCTCTTTCTCTAGTTTCTTTCAAACAACATTTATAAAGAAAGAGAAAGTAAAACAATTAGTTTCAATGAAAATTTAATGGATTTAGTTTCTCCCATTTAGATATCTTCTTTGGGTTTTTTCTTATTTATTTATGTTTTATTAGATCATAGCTATGTACACTGATACTGTCATAGGGTACAGTGTGCTATTTTTGAAATGACTTTTTATTGTTAAGTTCTTTTGGAGTTCTTTATCCATCCTTTCAAATCCTACTTTACATCTAATTTCAGTTTTTAAAATTAAGATTCATGTTGTTTTATAATGTACAAGCTCTTAGATATTTATAAGCTAATTTTGAACTATGCTATGGTTCATTTACTTTATGGTTATCTCTTTTGGCACGTTTTCATTGTTTCTAGGGAGGTTATTATGCTTCTTATTCTTTTTTTTAAATTCTTTTATACCAAAAATCTTTGAGAACGTTACTTAAAAACAGGCAACCAAAAAGATTCTAAGTTAATTTCCTTTTAGTTATAGGAGGGATAAGCAGGAAATTATAGCTTTTTTAGCTTCAAGATTCTAGAGCTCACTTTTGTTTGCTTTTGCAAAGTGATAAAAAACATGGCCTTGCATTTTGTCGGATCTGACGTGATGAATTTAATATTTTAATCAAGAAGTTTTCTTTCCATTTCCATTAGTGTCTCTATTCCAATCACCTACTTGCAGAAATTTCCTATCAATGCTAGCCTTTCTTACAAAAGAGCCTTGTTTCTGTCTGAAGAGTTTTCCAGGGCCGAGAAAGTTCCAAGTATTATTCATCATTACCACATCACCGTTCCTTTATACTTACCAGAAATTGGATATAATATAACTCCCTTCTATTTTTGGCAGGTTTTCTCATATTGATCACTGTGTCTCCCAATGAGTTTAGATTGGTAATTTAAGGGATTTCCTGTGCTCAGACCCATAAGTTCAGCTGCTTTCCCTCTCCTTTCTCTCACACAGATGAGATACGACAAAAGTCTTACAACCATCTACTGGGACATTACTGGGATACTTTGCTGCCTAGTTTTACCATAGATGTCATCTATGTGTCTTTGGTTTTGCTATCCTAGTTGTTCAGCATGGATTTATTTAAGAGGCAGAATTTCTTAGTATCAAGCTAACCTTGCCTTCCTTGTAAACCAAGCTTACAAAACAAATTTTGTTGTAATATCCTTTCCATATATCACTGATTTCATTTTGCTTGTATTTTGTTAGGAAATTTGCATAAATACGAATGAAATAAATTGGTTCACAATTTTTTAAAAAATGTCCTTACTGAATTTTGCTGTCAAGGTTATGCTAGCCAAATAACAAATATTCATCCCTTTTATACAATGAGTATATGTTAAATGAATATTATTCATTTCCTAAAATGTTGGCAGAATTTATTAGTAAAGCCATCTAAACCTGGGTTTTTCTTGATGAAATACTTTAAGATTTAATTTCCGTAACATATGAAAGATTTCCTCTTATTGATAAATTTTCAATTTATCTCATTTAATCTGAGAAAATGACATGAAGGCTGTGTTGACCAGTTTGATGGAAGTATTTCAGATTGCATGTGAAAACCCCACACTGCACCCCAGAAGTGCATTAATGTACATAGTTACCATTCAATTAAAAAAAAAAATTTAGAAAATCACTGGGATAAAGTTGTTCAAAATCTGTTCTTACCATTTTAATATTTGTAATATCCATAGTTATGTCTCCCATTTGGTCCCTCATATTAGTAATTCCATCTTCTTTCTTTTTTGTTTTCTGTCTTTCTGGTGTTTATAATTTTATTAATTGTTTTAAGAATGAATGTCTGGTTTTCCAGAGGCTTTTCTATTATATATTCTTTTCAATTTTTTATACATCTGCTCTTAATGATTTCCTTTCTTTTTTTTGTTCTTGCTCTAACTACTTAAGATAGTATAAGTTTCACATACACTTGAAAATTTATTCTACATGTTTGCAATGTTCTCTAAATATCAATTAGATCAGATTTATGAATATTGTTAGTAAGATCTTCCATATGTTACCAGTAATTATATTTGGTTCATCAATTACTAGAAAGGTATCTTAACTAAGACTATGAACTTGTCTACTTATCCTCTTCATTCTGCCAATATTTGCTTTCTATATTTTCAGGCTGTTTTTAGACACACACAAACACAGATTTGCTTTATCTTCCTAGCATATTTACTACTTTATCAGTATAAAATGCCTCTTTTCTGGCATTCTAACAATGTGTCTTTTTTTTTAGTCTATTTTATCCAGTATTTACAGGGCTATACCAACCTTTCTGTTAGTTTTTCATGTTATCATTTTCTACCCTTTTAGCTTGTCTCTGTTACGTTCACTATGTTTTTTGTAAGAAGCCCATCATCGTTGTGTTTTTTAATCTATTCTGACAATCTATGTCTTTTAGTTAGAGGATTAGTTCATTTACATATAAAGTAATTACAACATATTTGTTATTAAATATATAATTTACTATTTGTTTTCTATTTGTCTCGTTTGGTCTATGTTCTTATTTACTCCTTTTATCCCTCATTTGAATAAACTACATATTTTTGTATCATATCATGTCCCTTCTCTATTTGGTTATTACAGTCTTTGCACTATTCTTTTTAGAAGCTATCCTACAGCTCACAGCATGCATTTAAAGAGGTAATAAACCTAAGCATTATTGTCACTTCCCAGATAATTCAAGGATGTAGAACTCTACAATTCCTTTGACCCCCCACACACAATTTTTGTGCTATTGTTTCTATCCTAAACTTTTTTGAAGCTGGAAGAAGTCAGTTCCCACCCCCCTTTTTTTGACATTGACTTTTTTTAAAGACCAATACAGTTATCTATAGAATATCCCATCTACAGAATTTGTTTCCTTTTGGTGTCATTAAACTTTTTCCTTTATCTTCTTTACTTCAGGGAAACTAGAAGTGACATCTAGTTAAATTTGATTTATGGTAAACATATCTAGCAACAATACTCATCATGTAATCCTGTGAGTTTTATATCTTATCACATTAGGGACAAGGATAATTCTAATCTCATAATAATTGTTGTGTAGATTAAAAAGAAGTGGCACATGTAAAGTGTAACATAATACCTGACACATAATAGCCAAAGTTCATAATTTCTCACCTTCAGTCCTAGTAACACGTTGGGCTGGGTAATTCTTTTTTGTGGGGCTGTCTTGTGCATTTTAGGATATTTAAAGATATTCTTGGCCTCTATCTGCTAGGTAGCATCTCCCAGTGTGACAACCAAAAACGTCCCCAGACATTACCAAGTCTCCTCTGGGGGACAAAATTAGATCCAGCTTAGAACCATTGGCATAGAACAAAAACTCAAGTATTTTTTGATAAATATTCCTCAACCATTTACTATCATGCCTTATTTAATCTATGAGATTAAGAGCTACATAGGTCATGAATGCTGTTGTCCATATATCCATAGTTTTGGGGAGAAATATAAAATACACTGTCATTAAGTTTCCTGCTAGAGATAACCTTGTGTTGCTATGAGAGGAGGGGCATCTAACTAAAGTCAGAAGTGAGGCTTCTTCCATGGAAGAATAAAGAATTCTGAGCTGAGACTTGGAGGACAGGCTTCCCTCCTCTGTCCCAGTGGGGCCCCAGGAGAACAAACCAATAATGACTATTCACATTATAAACAACCCTTCCAAAAATAAAGAATGAAAACCCATATTATTTCCAGACTGTACTTCAGAATATGATCCATAAAGATGAATCTACTACCAACATAAAGACACAGGCAAGGTGAGCTGGGAGGGAAACAGAGATGGTACCATCCACCCTCTCCTCCTTCAGTTGTTGATGGCAATGATACGGCATTTTCCCATTCTATATTTCTCAGTCAGTTTGGAGACACACTGAATAACCACAACCAGATTAACACCAGTCAGGATTAACGTCTCTCACACACACCCTTTCTTACCAACACTGCCTTCCAGGATGCTGATTCAGCTGTCTATACTTCCAATCTTCTTCCTGACCCTACTGATGAGTATGTCTTCAGCTCATTTGCAGTAGAAATCAGATGAGGGCTAGCTGGTCACTAAGCCTGTTTCCTTTACTTCCTGGGCACACAGCTCAACTACTTTTCCTCCGCCCCCACCCCTGCAGTTTCCCGTGGCCGTATGACTAAGTTCTAGCCTAAAGGATGTAAGAGTAGATGTGACATGTACTTCTTCCAGGTCTTGCCTGTGAACGCCTCCCGCGTGCAGCTCCTCACGCTCTCTCCCCTCTGCTGCCTTGATGGAGACACACATTGGTACCTTGGAGGCCGAGATTTAAAGATTGTGACGTCAAAGAGTGGAAGGAATCCCTGAGTCTCCACTTGGAGCACAGAAGCCCTATCAGGAACACCCATATTGGGTTTTCCATGAATGAGAAGTAAACTTCCACTGTGTTAAGTCACTAAGATTTGAGGGTTTATCTAGTACAGCAGTTAGCATTACCCACCTAATACACAAAAGTAGAGAAATAGCCTGCTTTCCTCTGCAATTGTAATCCCTTTAGTTCCCCAGACATGAATGGTATTTCAGCCTTGTTCACCAAGCCAAAGAAAAGATTCTTTTGCCAGAATATTTCACTGATATTCCCTGGAGTTAAATGGGTATGTGAGAGGCTATTTGCAGGGCCATTGCTAAAGATCACACTTCATTTAATGTCTGCGGCACAGGAGCATGAAAGGACGCGGTCTTTGATGTCACACAGATGTGGCTTTGAATCTTGGTTCCCTCTTTGGCTCAGTCTCCCTGAGCCTCTGTTTCTTCATCTGCAAAACGAGGGTAATAACACCTCATAGGAATTTCATGGGGATAAAAGGACAGACAGCATGTGAAATCCTGGCATAGTTCCTTGCATGTCCAAGGTACTCAATTAGTTCCTTCCCAGCAACTATGAAATTAATGAATTGGGACTTTTTTTTCTAACAAAATTTTTTTTTCTTTTTACTGTTCTAATCAGAAGTTCAAGCAAGAGCTGTCCTTTTCCACAAAAGACCGGGTATTTATCTTTCCTTGGAAATGATGATTATCTCATAAAAGGTATCAGGTTCAACAAATACTTTTACGTTTTCTTTGGTCTAAACAAGGAAAAGAATTTAAGTTTAAAGAAATTTTAAAACAAACACATAAACAGAGGCAACATTCAGTATTTTTACCACTATTTTCCCTTGCAAGAAATAAATGCCATATTTTCAAACCAACAACAGCAGTACATACTCTGGGATTTGATCCAAAAGGAGAGCAATAAACAAGACAGTTCATACGACAGGGAGGGAGGAAAGCATTTTTCTGGGTAATACTAATAGACGTCGATAAGAACCTTCCCTGTTCCCATCTAATGAGAGACTCCATAGGAAACATCGGCACATCATAGAGCTAACAAGGCAGTGGTAGGCACGCCACCTAACCCAAGCCCATTTCTGTAAGGGAGATTTGGCAACGGGACAGGTAAACAGAGGACAATTCTAGGTGAACTAGCAGAGCTAAGAGCTGTCACGGCCTCATGCCCCAACTACCGCTGAAGGACGCTGAAATGTCAGGGCAACCAGGATGCAGAGAGAAGGCTTGATGAGTGCCGCCCACCAGGATGACTAAGTGCTCCTGGGGACAATCCCCTCTCAGAGGGCAGAAAGCAAATATCCAGATGCCTTGAGCTGCCAGATGTGATTAACTGAGCAAAGGTGAAGTCACCCACTTAACCATCTGAGCAGCCTTCCTCATCAAAGTGACCTAAGAGTTTTCTGCAAAAGTATTCACCAACAAAACAAATGCAGGCGCCATCCGACTCCCGTCTCCACCTCTTCTCCTGTCTTCCTCCCATCGAGTCAGAACACCGGCCTATTTTTAAACCATTGGCAGAGTATTCTCTGGTGGAAATGGGGCTAGGGCTGGGGGGGCTCCTGACACAGGCAGATGCCTCACTCAGATACTGCGCAAGCTCCCCCAAGGCTACACCCACTCACCGGTCCTGCCTCTCTCCCAAGAACGGGGCAAAGGAGCCTAAGATGAGAGGGCCCAAGGAGGGAGCTTCTACCGGAGCAGAGCAGGAGGGAGGATCTGACGCTGGTTCCCATGACAGGGATGAGGCGGGCCTCCCTCCTCTGAGGAAGGGAAGGCTGAGGCTGCGTGCAAACCAGCCCCATGTGCAGAAACCCAGAGAGAGAGCTCAAGGAGAGACAAACCCCAGATGCAGATTCTAGCATCTCTTAAAGACTTAAGAGAATTTCAGTGTCTCTTTAACAAGCATCTAGCATGCTCTAAGTAAAATAACAAACTTTTTTAAACGTTGGAGACTTTCACAAGGTCACAGGCTGATTTACCAAAAAAAAAAAAAAAAAATCTCCAAACCAAAAAAAAATACTTTTCAAAAAAGGAGGTGTGTAGTACTTACAGTCTCTCCAGCTGCTTCAGGTCCTGGAAGGCACCTCTCTCAATAATGCTGACCTGGTTGTCCTCCAGATGCCTAGAACCATAGAGACAATGGTCAAAGACAAAGCTGGACTCAAGGACCCTTGTGCTAGGCCTCAGGCCATCCAGGGGTAACGTGTACCCCCCCTCCCCACCCCTCTGGGCCCCTCCAAGGAGGATCAGTCTGGTGGGACAAGATAATTCACGCTGCAGTTTGGTGTCACGGTAACCAGGGTTTGCCGCCTGCACACTTCTACCTGACAGATTGGTTTCCATGCCTCTATTTTAAGAATGTTCTCAGCAAATGTCCCCCCAAGCACTGCAGGATGTTGTACAGAAAAAGAAGAGGTAAAAGCTGCTCCTTATAAAAACCACACACATACTCAGCACCTCGTTCCTCGGAGCTCCCTCCTCCAAGGAGTCAAAAATATTCCATTGAAGAGGGCCTTCCCTGCTCACCCTCGTAGAAAGGGTGAAGCGACTGTGAGACAATGGGCTGTCACCCAGAAAACCAGCCTGGTCCTGGGAATGCCTCTCACCCAGGGCCCGGCCAATCCCCAGCCCACAAGGATGGTCACAAAAGCCTGAGCTTCCTGCCCCAGCGTCAAGCTGCACTCACCCTCTATGTGATCCAAGGAAGTGACTAAAAATCCTAAACATTCTGTTTCAAGTGAGTTTGACTCTTGCATGTGCTATATCCTAAGAATTGAGCATACACTGAAACATTTGTTTTTCTAACTTAAAAAAAAATGGCAGCTTAAAATGGATTAGCTGAACAGTAGGGGAAGGAAGCCATGAAGCTTCACAGCTTCCATCTGGGGCCATCTTGGGCTGGGAAATGACATAGATTGTACCTGGTGGCTGAATGAGACTTGGGGGTGGAAGGGATGCAGTGGTGATTGAAGGATGTTTCTTTGGAAGGTGGAGGGGAAGAAGGGTCTGGGCTTCTCTGGCTTAAGCAGGAGGAGAGGTGCCCTAAGCACCTTGAAGGCCACAGAACAGAGGAAGGCTGCATCTCACTCCAAAAATGACCCCTGTGGAGGGTCTTCTCAGCCTGACCCTTGGGCCCTTGTGTTTTCCTTTCAAGTCCATTTTTTCCACTGGGCCTAAGATGCAAGAAGACAGATATCCTGTCCATCGTCATACTCCCAGCTCTAACATGATTGCCTCGCTGAACAGCCACTTTTTAAATGCTGAATGAATGGAAACTACAGGAGACTCGGGGCCTTAGCACATACTGGTTCTATATTAAAGAAAAGCCTATCCTTGTCTAGGACTCATGAATTTTTTTTTTTTTTTTGGAGAACAGAGCCTCAAGCTGTCCCTGGGTAGAGCGCTGTGACCTCACAGCAACCTCCAACTCCTGGGCTCAAGCGAGTCTCCTGCCTCTGCCTCCCAAGTAGCTAGGACTACAGGCACCCGCCACAATGCCTGGCTATTTTTTGGTTGCAGCCATCATTGTTGTTTGGTGGCCCCGGGCTGGATTCAAACCCGCCACCTTAGGTGTATGTGGCTGGCGCCTTAGCCACTTGAGCCACAGGCGCCCGAGCCATGACTCATGAAATTTCTATCAGAGGGGGTAGTGGTATTTTATTTGGGCTCAATGATATTTTATTTCTTGTGGATGTGCTACAAACAGTTGAAAACCAATATTTCTCCCCCATACACACCCTACAAAAGAAACTCCCTTTGAAAAAGAAAATCAGCTCTTCCAATCGGAACATGTAGGCTGACCCCTCATATGCTCCTCACTTAATAGATATGAAAATGACTGAACCGAGACTTGCCCGAGGAGAAATTTATATAGAGCAGTGATTTCCAACCACTGTGCTAGGAGAGGATCTTAGGTGTAGCATGAAAATGTTTAAGATCGTTAATTAAATTATTATTTTTTTTAAAGTTCAAAGCACAGGTTTTTTTTTACTCTATTTTTTGGATCAACATAATTTAAGTGTTCTACAAAAATATAATTATAGGTTCAAGTGTGCCATGAGATTAAAAAAGTTGAAAAACAATGACGCAAAGTCTCGCAGCTGGGAAGGGTGGACCTCTAACTCCAAGTCTAGTGTGCTTTCCAGATTTTGAATCTCTCTAATTTTGTTTTTTTTATAATCTCAGTCTGCTGCCCCTGGCTGGAATGCCATGGTGTCATAGCTCTAACCTGATGGTGTAATATTGGACCAGCCAGTCAACCTGAGACTCAGTTTCCTCATTTGTAAAATAGGAAAAATAAAACATTGCATACAGTCTTATTAAGAGTAAAAATGGAATAAGTAATGAAATCATCTAGCCCAGGATCTGGAGTTCAATGAGAAGCTCAATAAATGTTCTTTCCCTTCTCTTCCTTTTCCATTCTGCCATATGCAAGGAGGGCCTTGGAATGCTAATAGCCTTACACAAGTACATCGTGTTACACAGGGAACCAGTTCAATACTAGTGGCTAGGGATCTGCTCAGCTAAGTTTTTACTGCCAATCAATCGATCCCAGAACTTGCAGTCATTATTTCCCAGTTATAACAAGGACCATCTCTAGAGCCGTTGAGTGTCACATTCTGTTTCTGAAGCAGCTGAACTCCAACCTCCAGTGATGCATCTGGTAGTTCTGTACTAATTAATCTACCACCATGAGCCTCTTTCAAAACAGGGAGGAAAAAAGCGAGCACATCCATATGAGACATGTGCCCAGCTAGAGCATGTATTTCCCTTCCTCCCTACTTGGATACTTCATGATACTGTCCAGTTTCCTCTATTTAAGACCTGTCAGACAGTCCCTATCCTTTCTGGGCTCTGGTACCTACTTTCTCCCACTTCTCCTTGAGTCCCAGGTGTTAGCGGTGGCTCCTAGCTGTCACCAGCTTTAGGGAATAGTGCCCTCTCCTCTGGGTTTCTCCTAACCCTGCCCACACCTCTATGAATAATTCTCTTTAGCTCTCCTCATGTGCTCCGTGTTAAGTATCACATCTTTCCTGCTGTGACACTGACTGACAAAGCTCCTTTAAGAGCTACTTCCTAGACTTAGCAGAGTCTAGTCCAGTACCTGGTGCTCAAAGGCTCAATAAAGAGTATTTGATGGACAAATAAATCAATGAATGAATGTGCTATGACTCTCTCATCCAGACTTCTAGGCTGCAATACAAGCCAGGATTATGCCCCAATGTCATTCACAACCCCTTCAACTTCAGGACAGGAAAACCAGGAAGGGCTGGACACCCAGAAGTGCCGTCTGTGGCTGGAGTCTGTTCTGAGTTAGAGGGACACAGATCGACAGACTGTATTCATTTTCAGCTTTTTTGGCATTTTTTTGTTTTTAGTTTTAACACTGGATCAGAATCGGAAATCCTCCCCCCTCATATGATGATAGCTGGGGCGGAGTTTAACTTTTTTATTAACCCCATTTGGGATGAAGCTGACTCCCACATTGCGAGCACAGCAGAGTTCTTAAACAGACTAAGAAAGGGAATATCACTGACACCACCAGAAAAGACCTTTTCCTCCTTCCATCTGGTGGGAGAAAGAAATGACATGGGCAACCATTGTATCTTATCCTTGAATGCCCTTCATACGGGGAAAATTGCCCCAGGATGAGACTGGAGATCCCCAATAACCGTTTGATCTGCTTTCCCTCACATTCACAGCTCTGCATGGAAATGGGTGGCAAGCTCGAATTATCCAAGACTAGGGAGTCTTTTCTGGCTTCTCTAGAAACTGTAAATAAGAAACAGATATGGGGAATGTGCCAAGGTGTGAAGAAAGCTTTTCTAAAAAGATAGTTGTCTAGGTTACTCAGCTAAAAAGAATAGACTGAAGGAAAATATGGTAAAAATGTCTGGATATTTTATTGGTGTTAGTTAGAAAGCATTTCAGCTATTCCACCTAGCAGATCCTTTTACAGTAATAAAGGGCCCCTTGGATAGGCTTGTCTTTGAGTTGATAAGGAAGATAATGAAACACCGTATATAACAGAGTCTATAAAATGGTGTAGGGGAAGGCTTTTTGGCATTGCTTATCAAAATAAAAAGAATGTACCAATTAACTGAAAAGATAAACTGTAGTCAAAGGAATGTCGTAGACCATGCAGAGGATATTAATACAATCTTTTGTGATTCCTTTAAACTTCCTATTATATTTCCAGAGAGTAGAGATGGAAATTAGAATTTTTATTAGTCTTTCTCACGTAATAGTAGGAAAATCAAAGGGTTATTTTTGACATTGTTAGAAATTAAAGCATTGGGTGAAACCTCTGATTCATAGGAAAGGAAATCTCAAAGACACAGGAGGAAGAAATGCAAAAAAAAAAAAAATAGAGAAGTTAAACAGATGTCTGTCTTTTAACCTGGCAAATGAATACTAAGTTACTGCCTTTATCTTTTCAATAAAAATCACCCTAAAACTGAAGGACAGAATTACCCTCCCCCCATACTCCAATCTAAATTCTGATACACACACATCTTGTCTGAGCTTCACAGGCCCACAGATGCTTACGGCAAAAGAAAGCTTTGGCACAGAGTAGGCCCTCCCTCCAAAGGTAGGGAGAGGAGTGTGAGACCACAGCCTCAGCCTGGAGAACACGTCAGTGGGGTGGGCATCTGCTAGCTGGAGGCCCAGCACTCAGATCCCCAAGTTCCCACATGCTGGAGATCAGAGAAGCTCAGGCAATGCCCTGCACATCAGAGTTCCACATACAGAACAGGGGTCTATGTCTGCCTTGGTTTTCTAAGCCCCCTATGATACAGACACATACTGTGTTTCCCTAAAAATAAGACCTACCCAAAAAATAAGGCCTAGCAGGATTTCTATGCATTTGTTAAATATAAGCCCTACCCCATAATAAGACCTAGTGATGGGTGTGGCTGTGCAGATATGCATTTCAGCACGGAGAGGAAGACATCCCCTGAAAATAAGCCCTAGTGTGTCTTCTTCAGAAAAAATAAATATAAGACAGTGTCTTATTTTCGGGGAAATATGGTAGCAACACTACATGGAAATTAGAAAGCACACACATAGAAGTCTGACTCCTTCCATTACCTGTTAGATGGCGTCGGGACCATTTAACCTAGCCATGCCTGTTTCCTTGCTGCATGGAAGGGCTGACAGTGAGGCCTACTGCATGGTACCTCTATGTAACACTGTGCTGGGTCCATGGAAGGTGTAGCATGAACAAGCTGGTTGTCATTGTTGTCATTACTACTACTAATTCTTCTCAATCAGAAATGAAAAAAAAAGTTATAAAAGTAACAAATAACACTTCATATGTGATAAATGAGAATACCCAGACCATTCATGAAAATATTAAGTATGAATGTATAGGTGTGTATATATATAACTATGAGAGCTGAAAAGGCTTCAAACAGCTCATTCTCTGTACTATGGATGAGAAAACTGGGGCCCAAAAGGGTACATGGATTTGCCCAAGGTTATACAGGCAGTTAATTCTGAATCAGGACCAGAATCTACTACTTTCTGCTCTAAGTACAAATTCATTCTATTACACCGGGCTATTAGTAAAACAGAAAAGGTAGCTTCAGGTACCAACACTGTTACTTCTAGTAATGATCTCCTACTCAAGATTTCACAACACAAAGAACACCAAGGTAGTGGGCAACCTGCCCAGGCTGTACACTCCACCCAGGTCTCAAGCCACCAGTGAATAAAGAAGGAAGAAAGATCTAATTACTCTTCTTTTATATCCCTGGATGTCTGAGACTTTTCAAAGAGCAAGTATTTGGGAAGCTTCTTATCACCCACGGACTTAAGGATGGATGAAACTCTTCAATACTTCAATATTCTACAATGAAACCCAATATTCCTTGTGCCCCTATTCTATCAATGCCCATCTCAAATTTTGCTACCTGTGCCGTGGGTGTTCAGCAAGGGCTCTGACCCTTTCTGACTCTCTCTCCCCCTCCCTCCTCCTCTCCTCCTCTCCATTAAGCAACAAGATAAATAACTTTTGTCCTGATTGGTCTTTTAAAGCACAAGCTGGAGAAGAAATTATCATCTCTATGGAAAGGAAGCATGGTTAGTCAACCTGACATTGCTGTCATCCTAGATGCTAGGCAAGTTGATTTATTCATTTATAGCCTTCTGTTTTCCCTGTCACTTGAACTAAGTTCTTCCATCGATCTAGCTCAGCCAGCAGCATGGAGACACAGAATGTGATACCTGTGAGCACTTGGCTACACTAGTGATGGGGTTTCTGCTGCAGAATGGTGAATTCCTACTGTCCGGTGCTGGGCAGTGCAATGTTAAGGCAGTAGAATTATTATTATTTTTTTTTTGGCAGAGCTGAAGAACTGAAAAAGAAAATATGCACTGGAGAGCCATCTACTACTTACAAGACTCGGAGATTCTTGAGCCCAGCAAAATCCATCTTGGAGATCCTGGTGATATTATTTCTGTCCAGGTCACTGCAAAAGAGAGCAAATTCAGGTCAGGTTTTGGCAGGTTACACTTATGGTCTATTCTATCCAGACTAACTTGGACTGGAGGGATGTTGCTTGTCAAGGAGAAGGCAATTTCAGTGACTAATGATATCCCTTGAGCATGCCCAACTAACCTTAAGGATACTGTATGGAATAAACCATTCATTATGCATATAGTAGAACTCTGTTATGCTTAACTGCCTGGCTTCTGTGGCCCCTTCCTCGGGTAACAAAGTTTTCTGTGGAAGTCTCCCCTCCACCAACTCTCAGATCTTGTCATACAAGATGGGGGATAATGGCTCTTCCCAGCTCCCAGGATGGGTATCTGATCCGGGTCAAGCTTGTAAGTATTTTCAACCCCTCTGACCATAGCAATTGTTTCAGAGGTGCATACATAACTCAAATTCCCAATATCTCTCTATCCGCTGGGATTGCTAAACTGCTCAGGCCTGCCAGTAGCCATCTTGCCACCAGGAGAAGAACCAGCAGATGAAAGAGTCTGAATCCTGGTGCTCTCCTGTGAGCACTGAGGCCAGATGCCTAGGTATTTTAAACTTACATGAGCTATTCTATCCCATATCTTTTATATATTGGTTTAAAGCAGTTTGAGTTGAATTTCCTATCCCTTGAAACCAAAAGTATCTTAACTGACTTTGGTACATAGCTAGATACGACTGACAAGATGTAACTTGTCCATTTTCCAGCTAGTTTGCAAACTCCTGGAGTGCAAACTCTATATCCTATTAACTCCACAACCCAACATAGCAGAGAACATGCCTGGCACACAGCAGAGGTACCTCACACATTAGATAAAGACAGCTTCCTGAGTTACTTGGCCTCAGCTTGGAGGTGTAAGCACCAAAAAGTGGCCCCAAAGGGGAGACATGGCTATAGAGGAGCTGAAAGCCTTTTGGTGGTGGCACTTGGTCAGAATGGAGGGGGCAGGATAGGTGGGAGAAACCAGGGGGAGGCAAAACTGAAGTCAGCATTGAGCCTGTGAACATCTGTATGAATCTTCTGTGTTCACCAAAATCATCTACGATGGGATGTGTACAGTTCCCCAGAATGAATGCTGAGTAATTCATCCCCATATATTCTGCCATATGACAAACTCTTCTGGGTTCTGGCCCTGGGAGAGTCAACAAGGTATCTATAAACTAGATTTTCTGCCCTCCAGAACACATTTACGTACTAAGAGGCCACTGTCCCAAGGATGAGACAAATGTTCACCTGTTCTTTGATTTTCCTAGTCAAATCCTAAAGTTTCTATTTTAGAATTTATTATGCCTCAGATAAATGAGTTATACAGTTGCCTAAACGAACAGGGGAGCAATTTTCAGTTTCTAGCACTTTTAATGGGGGAAAAAAAATCAACTTTGAGGAAAGATTACTCTCCTGATGTCAGAAATAATACAGAAATAAAAATCAAACGAGTCCTTGAATAACCTCACCTGCACACCCCTCCCTTCCTCATCCAGTTTTCTAACAGCTAAAGCAGCCATCAGAGTTGTCTCATAACTATGATAGAGAAAAGAAATATTTAGACTTTTCAGACTAATGTGAGTGCTAGTTAATAAAAAAAAAAAAAGAACAAGCATTAAACATTACACAGGAAAATAAAGGGGTGCCCATGCACAGATGAGAAATCAGCAGACAGAAATCTACAAGCTCCCAGTCATCACAAGCTTTATCCTCATCTCCTGTCTGAATTGGGATGGATGTTTGGGGACCTTGACAACTGTGAATATGACAATGCAACTGTGGCTTTAATTACTAGGACATAGCATGGTATGTCAGCAGCTGTGCCAGTGACTGTGGCACTGATATTTTCAATTAATATTTATTATGTAAAAAAGGCACAAAGTGTGCCACTAAAATTCTGAGGATGTGGCGGGGGCAGGGTGTGCTGTGAGGTTGTCCCAGGCACAGAGCCAGTGTTTGGCGGCCAAGTGTCGGAGGCCGGTGGACCTAGGTTTGAATCCATGCCCTGCAGCTTACTGGGTGACCTAACACCAGTTCACTTCATTTCTGGGGCCAGGTTTTTCCATTTACAAAATGAGGCTGACAATCTGGACCTCATGAGTTTCTAGGAGGGTTAAATGAGAGGATGTACACATAGCACTTATCTGCCACGTGTTAAATGCTCAATTGTGGCAGCTATTATTACAACAATCAGTTGAAGTACATTCTCCCCCCACCTCTGCTCTGAAATTTTAACTCACCAACAGAAGCTGACTGCCCTGGCCCCAAATTTTGCGCCTAAAGACAAATCCTGGGATCCCCGTGACACTCCTGTTATTGTGGTATCTTTCTATAGGTAAAAATAGAGTGCTGGCACCAAGAGCAGCCTCCTCATGCTGGGCTTCCTCTCCTTTGTGGCATTTCTATGAAAACTATTTTCACAGTATCTGTGTGCAAAGTGACACAAGGGACCCCTACTCCTCAACTGCTCAACAGAACAGAAATACACTGCCCAAGAGAAGGGCAAGGAGCTCATGGGTTCAAAGTGCAACAGATCTAATCTCAAATCTCTGTCCGACCTTTCATCCCCCAAACCCACACAACTGGGACTGTGGGAGTTTGAGTAACTTACTTAACCTCTCTGAGCCACCATGCTTTGTAATCCTCTCCTACTCACACAGCACAGAATGATGAGAAACCCAAAGCATGGGCTTCAGCTTGCTTGGCTGAAAATGGGAATTAATTCTATTGATAGTGAGGAGAGGCTAGAAAATGGGAATTAATTATAATGATAGTGAGGAAAGGCTTTCCATCCCACCACCAGGCCCCTCAGGCTAGCACAGGCTCTTCTGGACTTTATAGCCTTCAGCTTTGGCCTTGGAGGGAATCAGCATATGACAGGTTAGCACGAGTTCTAAACTACCAGCAGGAGGTGAGATCTGGGCTAGATAGCAGGAATGGTGTCGAGATGCACATGTGGAAAGTATATTTTAATAGACCTGTAATTTCTTTATTTGACATATTTGCCATTAAGAGGTAGGGTCTATACCCATTTCCCTTGAACCTGAGCAGGCCTTTGAGATTGCCTGGACAAACAGGACGATTGCAGAAGCAATGCCACAGAACATCTGAGGCTGGGTTAGAAGACGCAAGGAAAGAGAGGCACTCCCTTTCTCAGCACTTTCACTGGAGCCTGGAGCTGCCACATAGAAAAGCAGATAACCTGGAGCTGCCATGTTGGTGAGACCATGTGAGAGGACCAGGAGAGAATGAGGTAACTAATGAGAAACCCTAAGCCAAAATCACCTGGCTGAACCACTCTGGAATTCCACAGACACTGTGAGAGGTAATACATAGCAACACGTTAATCCCTATCACCTGGTGACATCCCAGCCATCATAACATCATTAGTATGTATTCCTCCCATTTTTATGGTGATGCTGTTGTCAATAAACCTACCGTACAGCCAGTAATATAAAGTATTAACACATACGATTACAAGCAGTCCCCAAGTTACAAACATCCACTTGAAGTAGGACTCGCACTTATGAACAAGGGCTATTACAGGTAATAGGTACTGTACCCATTCCTGTTCCAACTTACATACTAATTCAATTTAATAACCTACAGAACCTTTCTCATCAATAACCCCAGGGTGGCCTGTATGCTTGATATACAATATTTAATAATTAATGACTATACTACTTGCTTATATATTTACTATACTATTCTTTTTACCTTTATTTAGGGTGTATTACTTCTACTTATATTTTTAGAAAAGCTAACTCTAAAACAGCCTGAGGCAGGTGCTTCAGGAAGTATTTAGAAGAAGGCACTGATACTATAGGAGATGACAGCTCCATGCCTGCCACTGTCCCTGAAGACCTTCCAGTGGGACAAGATGTGAAGGTAGGAGACAGTGACATTGATGATCCTGACCCTGCATTGGCCAAAGCTGATGTGTTTGCTCACGTCTTCATTTGTAATAAAAATGTTAAAGTGTGAAATGCAAATTAAATAGGAAAAGGCTTATTTATGGATATTAAAGAAAATATTTTTGTAAATCTGTATAATGTGTGTTTTAAGCTAAATGTTATTACCAAAAAGTCAAAAAGTTTTTAAAAATTTAAAGCTTACAAAAGTAAAAAAGTCACAATAAGTTAATGTTAATTTGTTATTTAAAAAGGTTTTAAAAAATATATTTAGTGGCTCATCACCTATGGCTCAAGTGGCGCCAGCCACATATACCTGAGCTGGCAGGTTCGAATCCAGCCTAGGCCTGCCAAACAATGATGGTTGCAACCAAAAAAAAAAAAAAAAAAAAAAAGTAGCCAAGGGTTGTGGCAGGTGCCTGTAGTCCCAGCTACTTAGGAGGCGGAGGCAGGAGAATCGCTTGAGCTCAGGAGTTGGAGGTTGCTGTGAGCTATAATGCCATGGCACTCTAC
>CAUYQV010041673.1:0-17645 GCA_963574575.1 Galagoides demidoff
GATTTTTAAAAACCAAAACATTTATTGTATGACTAATTGTTGAAATTCTTAAGATGAACTGGATGCTGCAACAGCTGCCCTCTTGGGTTTAGGCGTTGTTCCTTCACGGAATCCATGCCTGCACCATATTAAAAACAAGAACAGTTATTTCAGCAACAATGCACACATTTTAATCTTTGTTAAGCAGATTTCAAAGAGCTTATCTCAGTCCAATGCTGAAATCAATATGGTAATTCATATGTTCAGACATTTATTTTTACAACATCACTGATAAGCTGCTATTCTTTACTTCTGTTTAAAGATACCTATTTTAGGATACAGTTAACTAAAATCCCAATAGAATACCCAAAACATATTTGGCCACAATGGTCACTAGGTCTGTTCTTGTTTCTGCTTGCCTAGAAACCAAAGGTTTTTGTGAATATAGCTCTTTGCTGAGGAAGGGACAGATCCCAATTATTTTCCCTTAGCAAAGGAATAAAAAAAGAGCATTTTAATGGCAGAGATTTTTCTAAACTGCTCAACCCAGACTCAGACCTACTGTAAGAAAGATAAAAACTATTTATCCCCTTTTAAAGATGAGAGAATTAAAGCACATTAAAGTTAAGCTTTCAGTATGGCTTCAGTTCATGCTCTTACCTACATTAACGTAACAGACCACTCAACACTAAGCCCGTAATTTGTATAAATGACTTTAAACAGAGAAGTCACCTTAGCTCATTAACAAACATACCTAAGGGTGCTTGCAAATCCCACACTGCCTTATAAGCTTTTAAAATTGGATACTCTGGACACAGGGCAGACAGATGCCAGAGATTCTGCAAAATATCCTATTTTGCACATGATATTCGCCCCCCCCAGTGGTTCTCAATCTTCCTAATGCCATGACACAAAACTATTTTTGTTGCTACTTCCATAACTGTAATCTTGCTACTGTTATGAATCATAATGTAAGTATCTGACAATGCAAAATGGTCTTTTGCGAGACCCTCCCAATGCGGTTGCGACCCACAAGTTGAGAACTGCTGTCCTACAGCAAAAAAATTATCCAGCCCCAAGTATCAACAGCTAAGAATTGTTTAAGTTGTAGCAGGGTCCACAGCTTCAAAGCTCAGGGTGCATCACTTTCTTTAACTATTCTTTTAAAAGTTTCTGTTAAAATGCAAATTCTGAGCTAAGTCTCTGGTGGGGCTGAGATTCTCCATCTCTCACTCTAAGTCCCATAGTTTTGAATAACAAGACTGTAAGATTATCTTTCTATGGATAAGGCAATAGCCACTAGGACAGTTTTCTACAGTAAACTAGGCTAAGGCCACAAAACTGAAGGTTAACCCAAGTAAGCCTTGTTTTAGACCTCATTCACTATTTTTTTTTTTTGAGACAGAGTCTCAAGCTGTTACCCTTAGTAGAGTGCTGTGAGTTACAGCTCACGGCAGCCTCAAACTCTTGGGCTTAATCAATTCTCTTGCCTCAGCCTCCCAAGCAGCTGGAACTATAGGTGCCCATCACAATGTCCGAGTATGTTACTGTTACAGTTGTCATCGTTGTTTTAGCTGGCCTGGCGGGGTTCGAACCCCCAGGGCCCTACCAACTGAGCTAGGGGCACTGTCCCTCATTCCCTGTTGTCCAGAAAAACTGATACCAATTAAGACTTGCAAATATTCTGATAAATACCAACATACTGGTGGCCTAAATCAAGCTATCCTCCAGACACTGTACTATTTAAAGAAAACTTTTTAAATAAAATCGAAATTAACTGGTCTTAAGGTTGTAATGAAAGAAAAACACCTTATCCCCACTGATCAGGGTAGAGCTTTCGTAGATGAAAAACATGGAGTTCTTATTCAACCTCATAGAACAAATTATAATCAAAAACATAGAAACGGTACCTGAATCTGCGGTACACAATTTTTAGGTGCCTCATCCGACCAGTCCCAGTGGTATTTCTTCTTTTAGCCTTGGCACTCCAGTTATCTAAAACACAAGTTTAGGGAAGATTCCAAGTGGTTTCTCCTCCACACAACTTAAAAGGCCTCATTGGTCCAAACTGTTAAGCCATTTCACCAGCACGCAAATGCACAAGTTACACGTTAGGTATCGAGTACAGTTCAAAGCCATGCCCTTACTTCAGTGCAATGCAAACAGGACAGATGGCCTGAAAACCCATTACTTACACTTTCTCTTGCGCTTGGCAGGATAGCCACATTTGCCACAGGTGGACTTTTGCAGGTGGTAGGCCTTCGAGCCACAGCGGCGGCACAACGTATGCGTCTTATTTCGACGCTTTCCAAACGATGACGTTCCCTTCGTCTGTAAATTATAAACAATTCCGAAATCTGGTAATCTCAATTTAACATTTTCAGGGAAAACTACTGGTAAGATGTAATGATAATCATAAGGGCTGAAACTTTGTAATTTCCCACAAATGCCAAGTCAGTGACCACAACTGGCATTTCACGCTAAAGCCCTCCGCAGGTGTTGCAGTATTCTGAAATCTACCCTTTCATCATCAAAAAAAATAAGCAAACTGATGCATAGGTATCAGACAAAGAGTGTTTTTCTCATCTATCCCAAAACCTAAGGAAGCCTGCCAAGCACCACCACGACCGCCGACCGCCCCTTCTAGTACATAGGGCCAAACGCTCCGGAACTTTTTCCTTCAGCTTCCATCAGAGGGCCGAGCTGTGCGGGGTCTCCAAAGGTCAGACCAAACCAAATGAACTAGTGAGGCTGCAGCTCCACGATTACAAACTCGGTGCCCCAGATACCAGTCAGGAGTCATTCTTCTGATTCTCTAGCACCGCCGCATGCCCCCTTCGAGCCCATCTGCTTCCCTTATCCGGAATCTTGCCAGCCCCCCAAGGATAGCAACTAACGTAATTCAGGGAACAAGGATGGAACGCGATTCGAAGAACCCCAACAAACAACTCACCATGGTGCTTCTGCGGCCGAGACCAAAGAGACCGGAAGCAGACGCACTTCCGCTATCTTGCACTCAGAAACTTCCGCCCAGGGAGGTACTTCCTGCAGAGCTGGGTCCCTCGCTCTCAATTGTCCGTCGTCGCAGGGTGGGTGGGGTCAAGAGGAAAAGGCGGAGATAGGAAGGGCCAATCGAATTTCATCGTCAGTCAGATGGGCGGGGTTTCCAGCAAGCTAGAAACCGGATGGGTGTGTTTGCCCCTTCCAGCCCAGGCCCACAGCCTATCCGATGCGTTAGGCCTCTGATGTGTTAACGTAATATAGATTCCAGTTTTCCAGCAGCACGGGGGATGTTGTGTGCTTTCCTGGCCTGCTCAGGGCTCCGGGTTTGTGTGTGATGACCTGTGGGACTGGATCCCGATCAAGGAGAAAACAGCTTTCGGCTCCTTCAGCCCCTATGCCTGGAATCTTTTGGCTGTTGCTGACTCATTTTGAGAGATCGCGCGAGCACGGACTCACAGTGGAGGGGCTGGAGCTTAGAGTCTAAAGGGAAAGGAAGATAGTGATTTATATACTGTAGTAATTTAGAGGCAAATGGACTGATCACACATTTCGTCGTTTCAAGGAGTCACACATGAAATTCTTTTGCAGTTTTTGGCCGGGGCTGGGTTTGAACCTGCTACCTCCCGCATATGGGGCCGGCGCCCTACTCCTTTGAGCCACAAGCGCCTCTCAGAAATTCTTAATTATAGTTTCCAGCACCCTCTCGTCGGGAAATTTGATTCAGCAGGTTTAGATAGGGTTTGGAAGTCTGTACTTAAAACGCTTTCTAGATAGTTTTGAAATAGGTGGTTCTCAAACTACGTGAGTCAATGCTGTTTTATTTGTAACTGCTTATCCAAAAAAGCCTTCACCCTCACAAAACGACACAAAATTATATCCAAACATTTAAAAGACGGGGTCTTGTTCTGTCGCCCAGTGTTGTGATCGTAGCTCACTCCTGCCTGGAACTCCAGGGTTCAAGTTCCCAGTAGCTGGGACTACAGGCTTGCGCCAGCTTGAGGCGATAATTAAGAGGGAGGCCGGCAAGGCGGCTCACGCCTGTAATCCTAGCACTTTGGGCGGTTGAGGAGGAGGCATCACTTGAGCTGAGGAGTTGATAGATCATCCTGGGGAATGTAGCAAGAACCGGGCTATTCAAAAAATAAGTTAGCGGAGAACGATGGCGGCGGCGCCTGCAGACCTGACTACTTCAGAGTTTGAGACCCCCGGATCCGCTACGGTTGCAGTGAGCTGTGATTGGGTCACTGCCCTACAGCCTGGGCTATAGAGCTAGACCCGGTCTCTGGAAAACAAAAAAAGGGAGGGCGGTGCCTGTGGCTCAAAGGAATAGGGCAGCAGCCCCATATGCTGGAGGTGTCAGGTTCAAACCCAGCCCTGGCCAAAAACTGTAAAAAAAACAAAACAAAAACAAAAACGGGGGGGGGGGCGGGAATCGATAGAATCTGCTTACTTTCTAAAGCGAACTGAGAATTCTTGGCTTGTCATAGGCAAACTTTGAACAAATTTACTAACTGGTAAAACAAGATGAACACTAGGAATCAGTTTTAATTTTAAAAAGGTTAACAATTGATTAATGTTTGATAAATAGTAGGCTCTTTTGTAGATGCTGGAAATAGCAATATTCACTTGACATATCATCCCCTGTCTTCATGGAAGTGGTACATGCGAAGGGAGAGAAGGGAAATTTGACAGCCGGGGACAGAGAGAAAGCAAACAACCGAGCAATTGGACCAAACTGCAATTCAGGGGGGACTCTGGATTAGGTGCTGTATTTCCTATTGCTGCTGTAACAAGTTACAACAGTTTAAGTTAGTGCCTTAAAGCAACACAAATTTTTTTTTAATTAATTTATTTTTTGAGACACTCTCACTATGTCACCCTCAGTAGAGTGCAGTGGCATCACACTCACAGCAACCTCAACTCTTGAGCTTAAGCGATTCTCTTGCCTCAGCCTCCCAAGTAGCTGGGACTACAGGCGCCCACCACAATGCCTGGTGGATATTTTTGTTGTTGTTGTTGTAGTTGTCACTGTTGCTTGGCATGCCTGGACTGGATTCAAACCCACCAGTTCTGGTGTATGTGGCTGGCGCCCTAGTGGCTGAGCTACAGGCGCTGAGCCAAGCAACACAAATTGAATTGACAGAAAGTTTAAATTATGGGAGATGAATGAATTCTGGAGATCCATAAAATATTGTGCCTATAGTCAATAATAGTGTATTCTACTACTTAAAATCTTAACAGTAAATCTCAAGCGTTGTTACCACAATTTTTAAAAAGGTTCTGCGGGTCAGAAGTGTGAGAAGGGTCACACTAGGCTAGAATTAAAATATTGGCAGGGCTACCTTTCTTTCCTAGAGGGTCTGTTCTCATGCCTTTTTTGGCTTCTAGAGGCTGCCCAAACTTCTTGGTTTATTGCTTCCTTGCACCTTCAAAACTAGTAATAGTCCCCTCTTTTTCTTTTCTCTTTCTCTTCCTTCTTTCCCTCACTCCCTCCTTCCTTCCTTCTCTCCTCTTTTTTTTCCTGCAGTTTTTGGCCAGGGCTTGTTTGAACCCACCACCTCTGGCATATGGGGCCAGTGCCCCCCTCCTTTGAGCCACAGGCACCGCACCCTCCTTTTTTTTTTTTTAAATTCCAGGGTGTCCTGCCCTGTTGCCCAGCCCAGGACTAGAGTGCGGTGGCCTCATAGCTCTGTGAAAACTCAACTCCTAGACTTAAGGGATCCACTTAACCTCAGACTCTCCATTACCTAGGATTACAGGACTATGCACCATGCCTTCTGTTTTTAGTGGAACTGGAGTTCACTATGTTGCTTAAGTCGTCTGCAACTCTTGGCCTCAAGCAGTCCTCCTGCCTTGGCCTCCCAAATGCTGAGATTACAAGTATGAGCCATCACACCTGGCCAGTCTTACCTTTTTTTTTTTTTTTTTTGAGACAGTTTTAAGCTATTGCCCTGGGTAACGTGCAGTGGCATCATAGCTCACAGCAACCTCCAACTCCCAGGCTCAAGCCATCCTCTTGCCTCAATTTTTCTATTTTTAGTAGAGACAGAGGTCTCACTTGTTTCTCAGGCTGGTCTCAAACTGGTGAGGTAAGTACTCCATCCACCTCGGCCTCCCAGAGTGCTAGGATTACAGGCATGAGCCACTGTGCCCAGCCTACTCTTCCCTTTTCTCCATGGAATAAGTTCTAGCACCTCTAGTGGATGCCTGAAATCACACATAGTTCCAAACCCTATGCATACTATGTTTTTTCTATATATACATGCCTATAATAAAATTTAGTTTATGAACTAGGCACAATAAAAGATTAGCAACACTGGTAATAAAATAGAACACTTATAACAATATACTGTAATAAAAGATATGTGAATGTGGTCTCTCCTTTTCTGTCTCAGTAACTTGTACTTTACTCACTTCTTTCTTTTCTTTTCTTCTCTTTTTTTTGAGACAGAGTCTCAAGCTGTCACCCTGAGTAGAGTGTGGTGGCCTCACAGCTCACAGCAAGCTCCAACTCTTGAGCTTAAGTGATTCTCTTGCCTCAGCCTCCAAAGTAGCTGGGACTACAGGTGCCCACCACAACACCTAGCAATATTTTTGTTGTTGTTGCAGTTGTCATTGTTGTTTAGCAGGCCTGGGCCAGGTTCGAACCCACCAGCCTCGGTGAATGATGTATGTGGTCAGCACCCTACCGACTGAGCTGGGCGCCACCCTTTACTCACCTATTTTCAGACTACGATTGATGACAGGTAACTAAAACCCCTAACAAGTAGAAAATGCAACTATTGCAATCTTTCTCACATTGCATTACTTTCTCTTTTGCATTATTTTCCATATAATTTTCACGTCTCATGGTTGGCTAATTAATAACCTTCATTCCATCTGCATGGATCTTTGCTGTAACCTCACATAGTCACAGGTTGTGGGGATTAGGACATGGCCATCTTTTGCAGGGGCCATTAGAAGAGATCAGTGTAGAAGGACAAGTATTAAACATTGAGGAGATAAGCAGTGTGACAGGCACTACATGAGTCTTTCTACCCCAGAATTGAAAACAGAGGAGAAAGAAATATTTTTCTAACTTTTACATGCATGAGGTTGTTCTTTTTGCTGTACTTGAAATCACATAAATTTGGCTATCATCAAGTAAACCCACAGATCTCTAGAGGACTGGGAGGACTACTTAGAACCTCCAGGTTTCTGTATAATTGCTAGGCTTAAATCAGGAATAGATTAACGGCGATCTAAGGCTGTTAGGCTATTTGCCTTCTAACAATTGGCTTTTTAGCAGGGATAGAAACTATATTAAATCCTCATTTTGTGGTTCTGATATAATCACGTCTCTTAATTACCAGGACTTGACACTTAGAACTACCTTTTTTCCTACAGTAAATGAAATTATTGGTGGCTGTGAACTAAAATAAAATCTTCAGCACCCCCCACCCCCCTGGTGACTGAATGGTCCCTCGCTTGGCCAAGAAGATCCCAGAAATACCCTGAAAATGAATTGTTGGCTGTGAGAAGGGAGATCAGACATGCCTCCTCATGTCCCTTCCCTTCTTGGAGCTCCTTGACAGATCTAAGGCTATGTGAGACAAAGCTTCACACACCTACAGGTTATCAACTGACTTAACAGATCACTTGAATCTGTGTCTGGTGGCAATTCCTCACCTTGAAATGGTCTGCCTTTTTGGGCCAAACCAATGTATGAATGCCTTCCATATAATGATTTATGACTTGATGTGTAATTCTTGTCTCCCTGAAATGTATAAAACCAAAATATAACCCAACTCTGAGGAGACCACTTAATCAAAGCTTCTTGGTCATTGACTCTCCTGGTCATGGTTGCACTATTCAGCTCAGAATAAACCTCTTTAAATTATTTAAGAGAGTTTGAGTTCTATTCCATTGATAATTATGATTTCTCTATATCATGGATCACTGAAGTTCATTCTTTTTGAATGCTATATAATGTTACACAGGATATTATTCATCCAGCTGGTTGCAGCGGCTCATGCCTATAATTCTAGCACTCTGGGAGGTGGAGGCGGGTGGATTGCTTGAGCTTGGGAGTTCAAAACCAGCCGGACCCAGAGCAAGACACCATCCCTAAAACAATAGCCAGGCATTGTGATAGGCACCTATAGTATCAGCTTCCTGGGAGGCTGAGGCAAGAGGATTGCTTGAGCCCAAGAGTTTGAGGTTGCTATGAACTATGATGCCATAGCACTCTACTGAGGGTAACAAAGTTACACTCTACCTAAAAAAAAAAAAAAGAAAAGAAAAGAAAAAGAGGCTCAGGACCTGTGGCTCAAGTGGCTAAGGTGTCAGCCACATATACCTGAGCTGGCGGGTTCGAATCCAACCTGGGCCTGCCAAACAACAATGATGGTTGCAACTGAAAAATAGCCAGGCATTGTGGCAGGTGCCTGTAGTCCCAGCTACTTGGGAGGCGGAGGCAGGAGAGTCACTTGAGCCCAGGAGTTGGAGGTTGCTGTGAGCTATGATGCCATAGCACTCTACCCAGGGTGACAGCTTGAGGCTCTGTCTCAAAAAAAAAAAAAAAGATATTATTTATCTAGTATCTTGTTGCTACTTATTTAGATTGTTGTGAACTCTGAAATAGTAAACAAAGACCAAGTAGATAGTTTATTTTAAAATCAAAATGAAAAATAATTGACAATAAAAACAAAAAAAGTAAAATATTAAATAGTACTATTTAAAGTAGAAAGTATAAATCCTTCTGTTATCGTATCCCCAGAGATAACCAGTGTTAAAATTGGGGATATCAATCTATCTTTATATTATATACTGTACAGTATATGCATATACCTAATGATTTTTTTAAATGAAGATGAGATCAGTAACTTGCTATTTTCCATAGCAATATATCATAGATATCTTTACTTGTCAATATGTAGAGATCTATTTTGTCATTTTTTTTTTTTAGAGACAGAGTCTCACTCTGTCACCCTCCGTACCAGTAGAGTGCAGTGGCGTCACAGCTGGCAGCAACCTCCAGCTCTTAAGCTCAGGCGATTCTCTTGCCCCAGCCTCCTGAGTAATTGGGACTATAGGCTCCCACTACAATGCCCGGGTAATTTTTTTTTTTTTTTGCAGTTTGGCTGGGGCTGGGTTCGAACCCACCACCCTCGGTATATGGGCCCTGCACCTTACTCACTGAGCCACAGGCGCCACCCCTATTTTATCATTTTTAATAATTCTTTGATATGTTTACAGGTCAATACTTATTCCACAAAGATCCAATTTTATAAATTCTGGTTATTTTTAATTTTCCCCTTTTATAAAAAATTGTAATGCAGATCCTTATACATACATCTTTGTGCATTTGTCTTTTTTTTTTTTTTTGAGACGAGATCATTCTTTGTCACTCAGGCTGGAATCCTAGTAGTCACTCAGTAGTGGGATAATAGTGCACTGTAACCTCAATCTCCTGGATTCACTAAACCTTCCTACCTTAGCCTCCAGTCCCCTTAGCTGGGACTTAACAGGTACATGAGAGTGTGCTTGGCTAATTTTTTATATTTTTTTAGAGATGGGGTTGTCCAGGCTGGCCTCAAATTCCTGATCTCAAGTGATCTTCCCACCTTGATCTCCCAAAGTGCTGGGATTATAGGTGCAAGCCATGTGCCAAGCCTGATTTTTTTTTTTTTTTGGTGGGGGGGGGGACAGAGTCTCACTTTGTCACCCCGGGTAGGGTGCTCTGGCATCATAGCTCACAGTAACCTCCAACCCTTGGGCTCAAGTGATTCTCTTGCCTCAGGCTCCCAAGTAGCTGGGACTATACCCCTGCCACAATGCCTGGCTATTTTTAGAGATGGGGATCTCACTTTTGCTCAGGCTGGTCTAGAACTCCGGCGCTCAGGCAATCTACTCGCTTTGGCCTCACAGAGTGATACGAGTGGTGCAGTGTGCCACGGTGCTGGGCCTCAGGTTTGATTATGTTGTTAAGATCATTTCCTAGAAATTGATTTGCTGGATTGAAGGAAATAAAGTTTTGTTTTTATCTGTTTTCATTTTATTTATTGATTGCCATCCAAAAATCAATTAATGGTTTACATTCTTTATCATCATAGTATAGAGCCCAGAGCAGGAAATTCTGAGTCAACCTGAAATTCAAGAGAGTCTTATTGGAGGAGGTGGCCTTGGGTTTGCATCATGAAATTGAGTCAAGCCTTCAAGAGAATGGATAAATTAAATAAGGGAGCCAGTGGGAGAGTGCTCAGGGCCAGATTCCCTCACTGTGCTTCTTTCTATCTATACTCTCCAACAAATAGGTGTCACCGATATTTTTAACCTTAGCCAAACAATTACATGCTCATACAAACGATAAAATACAAAAATAGTCTAGTAAGAGGAGGGACAAGGAGGGAAAGGGGAGGGGAGGAGAGGAGGAGGGCCATTGGAGGGAGGAGGAGGGCCTTTGGCAGGATCTTACCCAGTGTGCACAATGGGAGGGCATTGGGCACACCCCTTTTGGGAAGGGCTCTTCTACAACTTGAACTTTACCTTGGAAGTGATAACTTTGTAACCTAAAAATTTCTACCCTCATATTAATTTGAAATAAAAAATAATAATCTTGGCCAAATAGAATTGCTGAGGGTTTTTCTGACAAAGTAAACTGGAGGGTTTTTTTTTTTTTTTTTTTTACTCTTCTTATTTACTTATGAGGTTGGTTTCATAATCCACTTCCTGGTCTGAGGAAACAGAAACTATGGCTGCTGAGAGTGTTCTCTCAGATATCATAGAAAGAGAACAAAAAACGTTGCTTGAAATCCTCCAACAGGATCCTGATTCTATATTAGACACTTTAACCTCTTGGCGGCTGATTTCTGAAGAAGAATTTGAGACTGTGGAGCATGTTACAGACCCCCTGAAGAAAAGTCAGAAGCTGTTAAGGTTGATACAGAGAAAAGGACAAGCAACCTGTCAGCATTTTTTCAAGTGTTTATTTAGTACTTTTCCAGAGTCAACTTCCATTGGGGGCTTAAGGCATGGTAAGTTAATATTTTACACTTTGGGGGTGTGAGAGAGGGGGCGGATTTCCTGGGGAAAAAATAAGTTACCACCTTTAATTTCTGTTTGTCTTTTTCTTGGAAATACTTTTTACTGAAATATGAGACAGGGGAAAAATTTCCAGAATTTAAAAATCAGAGAATGATGCATACTATTGGTTTAGGTAGGAGACTGATAATTTGTTGTTTGGAATGTGAGGGGCTGGGCGCTATGGCTCAAGCCTGTAATCCCAGCACTCTGGGAGGCTGAGGCTGGTGAATCCCTTGAGCTCAGGAGTTCAAGACCAGACCGAACAAGAGTTAAGACTCTGTCTCCAAAAAATACCCCAGTGTTGTGGCGGGCACCTGGGGTCCCAGCTACTTGGGAGGCAAGAGGCTCGCTTGAGCCCAAGAGTTCGAGGTTGCTGTGAGCTAGGAGGCCATGACATTTTATCCAGGGTGACAAAATGAGATTCTGTGTCAAAGAAAAAACAACAACAACCAAAACAAAAACAAAAAATGGTACGTGAAACTTGAGGTTTTAGTGCTGGCATAAAGGCTGCTCCTTATTCTGGCAATGACATCCTCAAACCTCACAGCTGGAAAGAGAATGCTATTAATAGTGACAGAATCTGGGTTTTTTTGTTGTTTTTTTTTTTTTCAAATAAGTGAATTCACAAACAGTTCTAAGAGCACAAGCTGCATCTTTAACTTGGTGTAACCATTTTGAAAATACAGGAAAAATAATTTTTAACACACAGAGAAGGCTTATCAGTAATTTTATTTTCTCAGTGATATAAATGCCAGCAGCACCCTGGAGCAGTACAAATACTTATTTTTTTATAATTTCAGAATCTTATAGAGGTACAAGTATTTCAAATACTAATTCTTTTATTCCCCCCAAAGATTATTTTACTTTAAAACACATACAGTGTATTAGATACAAAAACCCTGTAACCAGTGTGGTGGAGAGTTTTTCTTTTTTTTTTTTAGACACAGAGTCTTGCTTCGCCACCCTTGATAGAGTGCCATGCTCACAGCAACCTCCAACTCCTGGGCTTAGGTGATTTTCTCTTGCTTCAGCCTCCTGAGTAGCTGGGCCCACAGGGGCCTGCCACAACACCTGGCTATTTTTTGTTGCAGTTTGGCGGGGCCCAATTTGAACCTGCCACCCTTGGTATATGGGGCCGGCGCCCTACCCACTGAGCCGCAGGCACTGCCAGTGTGGTGGAGATTGTTAAATGTGTCAAAGAAAACTAGTGGTCCATGAGGGACCAGTTTTTCCAATTTGTTAGCAACTTTGTAAATTGCCATCAGAGGCAAGTGTAGCTCCTTTTCTAGAAATCTAAAAAAATATTCAGTATTATTTTAAGGGATGATAGAGAGGTAGGGGCACATACCTTTTACACATAAAAAGGTGAATGTTAATAATCCCTAATATAAGACAAGACTCATCAGCTTAAAAAAATAGGTTTTAGCCTGGTGCAGTGGCTCATGCCTATAATCCCAGCACTTGGGAGGCCAGCGTGGGTGGATTGCCTGAGCTCAGTAGTTTGAGACCAGCCTGAAACCCCATCTCTAAAAGTAGCCGGGGGCTGTGGTGGGTGCCTATAGTTCCAGCTGTTTGGGAGGCTGAGGCAAGAGGATTGCTTGAGCCCTAGAGTTTGAGGTTGCTGTGAGCATGATACCATAGCACTCTACTGAGGGTGTCAAAGTGAGGCTCTGTCTCAAAAAAAAAAAAGAAAAAAGAAAGAATAAAAAAGGAAAATAGGTCTTATTATTTCTAGGACATATTATTTCAAATTAGAGTGATTTGTTTACTGATTAGAAATTATTAGGATCAGATTTCATTAGCAATGAGCCTAGTAACCTGGAGTCTATCGTGAGTCACATAAGATCTACAAGTAAAAACACTATTCAAAAATTAAAATTTTCTGTTTCATTTATGCTATAAGATTGCTATGAAAGATTCAGACTTTTGAGCAAGACAGCAATGTGATCTGTTTTTTTTCCCCCCGGTGGGAAAAAGAAAGTTCTGACAATTGATCAGTTGCCATGCAAGTGCCATAGGAGGCAGTGGGCACTTCTGTCCTCTGATGAAATAAGGAAAGGGATGATGCTCTGAGGACTCAGAAATTCAAGCTATTACTTACCTAATTTCTTTTTAAAAATCAGAATAAACTCCCAATTTTCTTATTCTTCTCAGAAATTTTAAAACACGAGAATGTCCTACTTCCTCAATCTATTGGGATGAGCAAGAATTCAGAAGATGCTTTTTCTTCTCAGAAGAAACAGCCTGAGAATCCTGAAATCACAGTGTCTTTCAAAGAGAAAGAGCACTTGGCTTTGGAAAACTTTAGGGAAACTTCTTTGTCCTCCCTGGAGAACGAGGAGGGATGTGATACACCAACAGACACACTGCCGTATTCATATGAGAACGAAGTTGAATACGAAGTTCCAGCAACGATTACATATTTAAGGGATGGACTGAGATATGAGGAGCCAGATGACTCTTTATACTTAGGAGATGACTATCTAGAATCTGTTACATACTCTGAAGATGCAGGAACCTCCATGGAAGAGGAGGATTATGATGTCCCAGAACACATTGTATATGAGGGTGAAGAGGACTTTGACTATTCAGAAACCACAGGGTTCTCTGATGAAGAACAGAATTATGAAGATTCGGAACCTGGCATTTCATTGGAGGAGGAAGAGGAGGAAGAGAAAAGTATGGAAGGTATGGAAATGATGTGTGTAGAAGGCATGGAAATGTTGTGTGTAGAGTTAGGCGACAATTTATGAATAAGTTAGTAAGATTGCTATGACATAACAAAGAGGGGGGATGACGAAGGGCACAGATGTCAGCAAAACATCAACTCCTAAGAAATTTCTTGTACCTTTGTAACCTGGAGTCTTCCCAAAGGCAGGTGTTAATATGGGGGAGCCCCCAGGACCTGAGGCAAGGTGGAAGGACAATCACAAGTAAATGCTGTTGGTCAGCTTGAGGTTTCTGCAGTCACCTTCCATCACACTTACAATTTGCTGATTGTTACTTTTAGCTGTAATCTTCTGTTTCTCGGATCAACCACTTTTTATCATTTTGATCTTTTTGTAACCAGAGAGATAGGGGGATTATGGGCCTAACCACTTAAGTGGAAATAATCAGTGGAGAAGTTTGTGGTCAATGGTTAAGATCCTAAAATATTGTTACTTGGCTTGCTCCAGTCCCTATATTGCCATCTTGTAAGGAGAATTATATCAGTGACTTGAATGTGACTATTTCCTAATGAAAATTCAAACTATACAAAATATTTAATTTGGAGAAATGTCAGTGGAAAAATACACTTTAGCCAACTTCTGAGAATGGAAAGGTA
Organism: Galagoides demidoff; assembly: GCA_963574575.1. NCBI lineage: Eukaryota > Metazoa > Chordata > Mammalia > Primates > Galagidae > Galagoides > Galagoides demidoff. The sequence goes on from CAUYQV010041673.1 coordinate 14,372, forward strand.
ACTACCTTCTCACTTTCAGCTGAGATATTGGGAGGTCATTATCAAGCTCTGGATAGGAAAAGAGTAGTTTCTTTGTCATCACACCAATTAGTTTCCTAGAGCTACTGTAGCAAAGTACCCCCGAATGTGTGGCTTATGCAACAGACAACAAAGATTGATTGTCTCTTTTTTTTGGGGACTTGAATTCTAAAATTGAGGTGCTGGCAGGGTTGGTTCCTACTGAAGGCTGTGAAGAGGAATGTGTTCCTAACTTTTCTGGTGGTTGGATGGAAATCTTTGACACTTTTTGGCTTGTGGAACCATCACCCCCATCTGCCTTCATCTACAAATGATATCCTCTGTGTGTGTGTGTCTGTAGATCCAAATATTTCCCTGTGGAGAAATTGAATTAGGGTACACACTGATGGCCTCATCTTAACTAATTACATTAGCAATGACCCAGTTTCCAAATAACATCATATTCTAAGGTATTCAGTGTAGGAATTTTAACAAATGAATTTTTATTTATTTATTTATTTATTTATTTATTTTTTGAGACAGAGCCTCAAGCTGTCCCCCTGGGTAGAGTGCTGTGGCATCACAGCTCACAGCAACCTCCAACTCCTGGGTTCAAGCGAGTCTTCTGCCTCAGCTTCCCAAGTAGCGGGGACCACAGGCACCCGCCACAACGCCTGGCTGTTTTTTGGTTGCAGCCGTCATTGTTGTTTAGCCGGTCGAGGCTGGATTCGAACCCACCATCTTGGGTGTACGTGGCTGGCACCTTAGCCACTTGAGCCACAGGCACCAAGCCCAAATGAATTTTTACAGGATGTATTTCTACCCATGCCTATTGCCCCACCCCCATATACTTTACTAATACATGATTGCCCTTTGGCCCTTATTCTTCATTTTTATTTTATTTGGCCCTTATTTATTTTAATTGGTGTACAATATTGAATTAATTAATTTGCTCTTTGTATAGTATCATCATTGTTCTGCAAAAATTCCCTTTGAGTTGTTTTCCATTCCATTTTTTTTTCCATTTCCCATTCACATCCATTTTTCTTCCATAGGTAACATTCTAATATTACAACGTTTCTCTTTTATGTTATTGGTTTGCTTGCATGAATTTTTTTTTTTTTTTGAAATAGAGTCTCAAGCTGTAGCCCTGGGTAGAGTGCTGTGGCATCATAGCTCACAGCAACCTTGGGCTCAAGTAATCCTCTTGCCTGAGTTTTTCTATTTTTAGTAGAGATGGGGGTCTCAATTTTTGCTCAGGCTGGTCTCAAACCTGTGAGCTTAAGCTATTCATGTGCCTCATCCTCCCAGAGTGCTAGGATTACAGGCATGAGCCACTTTTTTTTTTGGAGACAGAGTCTCACTCTGTCACCCTCAGTAGAGTACTGTGACATCATAACTCATAGTAACCTCAAACTCTTGGGCTCAAGTGATTCTCTTGCCTCAGCCTCCCAAGTAGCTAGGACTCCCAAGGTGCCTGCCACAATGCCTGGCTATTTTTAGAGGCAAAGTTTCACTCTGGGTCAGGCTGGTCTCGAACCTGTGGGCTCAGGCAATCCACCCTCCTTGGCCTCCCACATGCTGGGATTACAGGCATGAGCCACCACGCCCGGCTCATGAATTTGTTTTGTTTTCTGTATCAGTTATTTATTGCTGTATAATAAACCATCTCAAAATTTTATCCCTAAAACCAGTGGTAGTTAATTGTTGTTTGCAAGTCTGTGGTTGCTGGGCAGTTCCTTTGGTCTTCTTTGGGTTCCCTCATGCATCTGTAGTCAGGTAGTTGCAGACTGGGTCTCGCATCTTCTGATAGGCTACTCTGTGCTTGTTCTCAGACTAGATGGAGCATTTTTTTTTGAGACAGAGCCTCAAGCTGTCGCCCTGGATATAGTACTGTGGCATCACAGCTCACAGCAACCTCCAACTCCTGGGCTTAAAGGAGCCTCCTGCCTCCACCTCCCAAGTAGCTGGGACCACAGGCACCTGCCATAATGCCTGGCTGTTTTGTTTTGTTTTTTTTGGTTGCAGCCATCATTGTTTGGTGGGCCCAGGCTGGATTCGAACACGCCACCTTAGGTATATGTGGCTGGCACCTTAGCCACTTGAGCCACAGGCGCTGAGCCATGGATTTAGGATTTAAAGTTAAACTTCTTTATTCTTAATCCATTCTCAGATTTTCTAACAGAACCAGGATTAGGCATGATTAATTTGGAGAATGAGAGTTTTTTGTTTGGTTTCTGGCTTTCTGCGGTTGAGTTGGATATACCATAGTGTATCACTGGTATAGCCAGATGAAGTAGTAGCTACAAAGAATGAATAGGACAGTTTATTTATTTATTTGAGACAGCCTCAAGCTGTCCTCCTGGGTGGAGTGCTGTGGCATCACAGCTCACAGCAACCTCCAGTTCCTGGGCTCAAGCGAGTCTCCTACCTCAGCCTCCCAAGCAGCTGGGACTACAGGTACCTGGCTATTTTTTGGTTGCAGCCATCATTGTTGTTTGGCAGGCCTGGGCTGGATTCGAACCTGCCACCTTAGGTGTATGTGGCTGGTGCCTTAGTCACTTGAGCTACAGGCACTGAGCCAGGATAATTTTTTTTTTTTTTGAGACAGAGCCTCAAGCTGTCCCCCTGGGTAGAGTGCCATGGCATCACAGCTCACAGCAACCTCCAACTCCTGGGCTCAAGCGAGTCTCCTGCCTCCGCCTCCCAAGTATCTGGGACTGCAGACGCCCGCCACAACACCCGTCTATTTTTGGGTTGCAGCTGTAATTGTTGTTTGGCGGGCCCAGGCTGGATTCGAACCTGCCACCTTAGGTGTATGTGGCTGGTGCCTTAGCCACTTGAGCCACGGGCACTGAGCCAGGACAGTTTATTAAAACCTATGATGTGTCAGGTATTTCTGCAAGACAAGTGCATGTGACCATCTTAGAGATGGGAAAATGAAGACTTGGAGAAGTCAAGCAAGTTATGTAAGTCTTCATACTGAGTAATACCAATGGCAGGTCAACATTAAAGTGATGGAATCTAAATTCAAACCCAAGCCTTTCATTCTTCACTCTTCCATGACCCCATCCAAGCACAATAAAAATTTAGAAATGGCAATGTCGACTTTTATTCCAAGAAGTCCGGCCATGAGGGGGAAGATCAAAATCAGCTGGTATCAGCTTCCCATCTAGAGTTGGGAATGAGAGTAAGAAAGAACATTGTTTTGCTTTAGAGTAGAGGAAATCAGATCATGTTTAAAATAGAAAATGCATCTTAAAGATAAAACGCAGTC
>CAUYQV010041677.1:0-11079 GCA_963574575.1 Galagoides demidoff
CTGCTGCAACCAAAACATAGCCAGGCGTTCTGGTGGGTACCTGTGGTCCCAGCCACTTGGAAGGCTGAGGCAGGAGACTCACTTGAGCCCAGGAGTTGGTGGTTGCTATGTGCTGTGATGCAATGGCACTATACCCAGGGGGATAGCTTTATGGTCCGTGTAAAAAAAAAAAAAAAAAAAAAAATACTTATCAGAGGGTCCCCTCATGATTAGATAAAGGCTATGGGGTCTATGGAGGAAAACCACAGAAGTAGAGTGCTGTTCTTATCACACCATATCAAGGGTCCTTGCTATCAACATGACTATCCCTGTTGATGTTAACCTTGATCAGCTGGCTGACGTAGGGCTGGACAGGTTTCTCCACTGTAAAGTTACACCCCCCTTCATGCTGCACTCTAAACTAGAGGTCATACTAACATCTTCACCCTTAATCCTTTACCACATGGATCCCTCTAGACTTCATCTCTTGCTTGTCTATAGCCTTCCACTCCTACAGTAAGACATCTGGTTCCTGTTACCACCATCTAGTTATTATTCACTTCCAGTACACATGAACAGTGATTTCAGAACTGTTGACCCACCTTCTGTGAGAAACTTTATCAGCTACAGTTCAGTGTTCATGTATAGTTCCTATTGCCTTTAGTCTTAAGAGTCTCATTTCCGAAGTTGCTCAGGTCATCACCTTTTCTCTAGCCCCTTTCAGGGAGGTTATTGCATATATTTGCAATACAGTTAGATTCTGCGTTCCATCCTGGAATCCCCACTCTTCCTCAATGATTTAAAGCTCTATGGGTTTAACAAATGCATAATGTCATACACCGACCATTAGAGTACATACAAAATAATTCATCACCCTAAAAAAAAAAAATTCCCATGTGACCTAATCAACCTGCTTCACCTCCCAGAGTTCCTATTTGTTACATTTTCCTAACAAAAGAATGTACTTGATATCATTGCTTCTCATAGTTTTTCCATACAACAAGTTCAGATTTATAAAGACATGTGATCTCACTTCAATCCTAAGTGTTCCCACTTAGCAGATGATTGAATGAAACTCAGAGTAAGCGGCTTGGTCAAGATCTCAGTAAGTGGTGATGCTGACACTAGAACTTATGCCTTTTGACTCCTGGTGTGACGCTCTTTCCACTATACAATTCTTCCCTCTTTTCAGCAGGAAGGAGCATGGTTGTGCAGAGACACAAGAAGATGAGAAGGAAGGACTGCTGGTAAGTGATCATTCAAACCGTCTTACATCAACAGAAGATTTACACTAAAAATATGAAAAAGTAGAATTTTAGTTCTAGAAATTGAGTGTACTTGACACCTCAAAACCTTTCTGCTATATAATGCCCCCAAATAACTAGATAAATACAGTTTTTAAAATATCTTAGGCTGGGTACATGAGTGGCTGATGCCTGTAATCCTTCCATTTTGAGAGGCTGAGGCTAGGACATAAAAAACAGCCTGAGGCTCGGCAACTATGGCTCAAGCAGCTAAGGTGCCAGCCACATACACCCAAGCTGGCAGGTTCAAATCCAGCCCAGGCCGCCAAACAACAATGACAGCTGCAACCAAAAAACAGCCAGGCATAGTGGCGGGTGCCTGCAGTCCCAGCTACTTGGGAGGCAGAGGCAGGAGAATCACTTGAGCCCAGGAGTTGGAGGTTGCTGTGAGCTGTGATCACAGCACTTTACCCAGGGTGACAACTTGAGGCTTTGTCTCAAAAAAAAAAAAGGCCAGCCTGAGCAAGAGGAAGAGCAGAAGAAAGAAACCGAGAGAGAAAGTGAAAGAAAGAAAAAAAGAAAGTTACGTGTAAGTAACTTGATCTACAACAGAGCAAAATCTGTGAAGAAATGAGAGACTATTCAATACATGGTTCTGGGACAATAAATTATTCATGTATGAAAAATATAAAAGGATCCCTAATTTCTACCATACCTAAACATCAATTCCATCTTTTCTTTTTTGCAGTTTTTGCCCGGTGGTGGGTTTGAACCCACCACCTCTGGTATATGCGGCCAGTGTGCTTTGAGCCACAGGTGCCGCCCCCAATTCCATCTTTTTAAAAATACTTAACTGGAAAAGTTAAAACTTCAAAAATTAGAAAAAATTAAGAAGGTATTTTTATGACCTCACGTTAAGAATTTCTTAAACAAAAGTCAAAAATTCTAACCATAAACGGAAACACTGATTAATTTTACCACATTTAAGAACTTCTTCTCTTTATAGTATAAAGTAAGCCACAAATTGGGAGAAGATATTTGCAACACATATCATTATTACATTCATTATGATGAAAGACTAGTATGCAGAAACATGCCGAAGCATTCTACAAATCAAAAAGAAAAAGATAAACAATCTAGTAGACAATGGGCAAAAGTCATGTTTGAGCTTTGCACTGGAGCAAAAAACACGAATGGCTAGTAACACTAAAGAAAACACTGAACTGTATTTGTAACATGGAAAATGCACATCACAATGAGATATAACTTTATGGTCACTAGATCAGCAAAAACTTGAAAGCCAGAAAACACATGGGCAGGGAAGGATGTAAAGTAATGGGAAGTTGTATTTTGCTGGTCGGAGTATAAATTGCTATAATTACATAAAAACTCAACATGGTATTACCTAATAAAGTTGAAGATGCATAGACCATATAATCCAGTGACTCAGTACCTGGGTATGTATTCTGGACTCTTTTTGGGAGGTAGAATTACATAATAAGATGATCTCCAAGATTCCTGCCCCCCTAGCCTCCCAGCTTTGTTCACATTCTATACTGCCTTTGATGGTTAATCCACGTCCTTGATAGTTTACTTCTATTTAAGATTCTGTCTTAAATAAAGCCAAAACATTCTCCCATTGGCCTTAAGGAAGCAAACTGCCATGTTGAGAAAAGGGACATGTGGCAGGGAAGAGCAGGCAACCTCCAGGAGGTGCAGGCCTCAGTCCTATAGCTGCAAGGAACCAAATTCTGTCAATAACCACCAGTGAGGGTTGAAAAGGGCTGCAAACCGCAGAGGAGATTTCAGCCTGGTGATACCCTGAGCAGAGAATCAGGATATGCTGTGTCAGGATGTCTAACATGCATGACTTTGAGATAACGAGTTTGGTTACAGCTTCTAAATATTGTGGTAATTTGTTACACAGCAAAGGAAAACTAATATGCTCTTTAACATGTGTTCTAGGATATAGGTACAAGCCCAGCCAGTAGACTATGGATAAATTGTAGAAAATTAATACAATGAAATACTCAGTAGTAAAAACAGATGAACTACATGTACATTGTCAATTGTACGGTGGCCTACAAAGCCCTACGTGACCTGGCCCCCGCCCATACCTCCAACTTTGTCTCCCTCTTGTACACTACAAGAGCCACACTGGCCTTCTGACAGTTTTAGAATTATCGTAAGCCTTGAAGATGTTGCACTCCAATATCCCCTTGCCCAGACTACTACTCTTACCTTACATTGTTGCAGATCAGCTCCTCCTCACTGCTCAGGGCTCAGCTAAAAAATCTCCTCTTCAGAGACGCCTTCCCTGACCATTCTGGCTATAGCAGGGCTCCCAGCCACTCTCTAGCACATTACCTTATTTCATTTCCTTCACAGCATTTATCGCCACCTGAAAATCTTACTTTTTATCTATTTTTTTAATTGTCTATCTCCCATCACATGTAGGAACCTTCTCTGTCCTGTTCATTTTTATACTCTATGCCAAATTGTTCTCAGCACATTGTGAATGAAAAATAGTTACATGTTGACTTGGTGCCTGTAGCTCAGCAGCTAGGGTGTCAGCCACGTACACCAGAGCTGGTGGGTTCGAATCCAGCTCAGGCCTGCCAGACAACAATGACAACTACAGCAACAACAACAACACAAATAGCTGGGCATTGTGGCGGGTGCCTATAATCCCAGCTACTTGAGAGGCTGAGGCAAGAGAATCACTTAAGCCCAAGAGTTTGAGGTTGCTGTGAGCTGTGACATCACAGCACTCTACCAAGGGCAACATAGTGAGACTCTGTCTCAAAAAAAAAAGAAAAAGAAAAATAATTACATGTTCTCCTATGGCCATGGTTCAAATTTCTTTGTCTCTGAACAAATGGTTTAACTTAAATAACCTCAGTGGGGTTTTTTTGGTTTTTTTGCAGTTTTTGGCTGGGGCCAGGTTTGAACTACCACCTCCTGTATATGGAGCCATCACCCTACTCCTTGAGCCACAGGTGCCACCCTAACTTTAGTGTTTTACATATTTGTCTATACCAGCAGTTCTCAACCTTCCTAATGCCACAATGTATTTTCATTGTTAAAAAGGGGTCACAATCCACAGGTTGAGAACCGCTGGTCTATACTATGATTCTTTAAACAAAGCACACAAACAGAAAGCATTTTATCAACTTCTGAATTCATATTTCCTCTTCCTTATCTTTAAAATATCATGGCTGGGATGGTTAGGTATTCCATAAACACAACACAAAGAAGGAAAAAAAAAGAGCCTATGTTTGTTTTGTGCATAGAACTAAAATAAATCGTTTTCTAATCATAAAGCTGCACCTGTTTGGGCCATTTTACCTTCAACAAATGAAAAATATCTACTTTACAGGTAGAACTAAAAAGATTTAAGTTTTTTGAAAGTTATGTACTTTTATTAATATTGTGACTTCCTACTGACTTAAAGAAAGACTAAAACTGCATCTTTGCTAAATGTACTTAGTTGTTTATAATGAAGTCTATACAAATTATTTTTTATAGTCCATTCATTCCTTCAACATACACACGCATTAACCACACTGTGGATAGTATACTAAGGATGCAGAATGATATTACTGCTCAGACTAAATGGGAGAAGACAAAGGACAATTCTAATATAGTACACAACTATTTGCAAAGTGACATGAAATACACCTAAGGCTATTAACAAACCTGGAGGAATCAGGAAAAGGTCCCGGCTTTGATACCTGAGATGAATTTTGAGATCAATAGATAAGAAAAGAGGTGGGTAGGCCTGGCGCTCAGTGGGTAGGGCGCTGGCCACATGCACCAGGGCTGGTGGGTTCGAATCTAGCCCAGGCCTACTAAACAAAAAAACAACAACAAAAATAGCCGGGCATTGTGGCGGGCACCTGTAGTCCCAGCTATTTAGGAAGCTGAGGCAAGAGAATCACTCAAGCCAAAAGTTTGAGGTTGCTGTGAGCTATGATGTCCTATCAGTCTACAGAAGGCAACAAAGTGAGACTCTGGCTCAATTAAAAAAAAATAGATAAGAAAAGGAGAGAAAGGGGGCTCCGGATAAAGAAAATGTCAAGGGGAAGGGCACAATGGCTGAGAAACTGAGCAATCATGTCAGAATCACAAAAAGCAAACATGAAGGATGGCCAAAGAGATGAAACTGAAAATGTGGGCAAGATAAAGACAATGAAGTGCCCTGTATCTTACCCTAAGAGATTCAGATTTTGTTCTATAAGGAACTTTACAGGCTAGAGATTTGTACATGTACATCAAGACTATGAGATTTCTCTAAGGAAACTTTTATTTTCAGTTTGATAAAAATATGGGGAAAAACAAGTATTAACAAAAGGGCACTGGATCATGTGACTGACCACCTTTTAAAATTGAGTTTTGTCATAAGATTTCAGTTCACACATTTGAGGTTAGGAGTGCACTAAACAAGTGGTACCATTTGTCACTGGCACAAGTAAATAAGAAATAAATGGTGACTATTATAGTAAATTATGTTGTTTGTCAGGTCAAGGTCAAATGAAGCCACAACACTTGGGCAAAGGAAGGTTCTCTAGTGATTTAAACAAAGACAAGAGGTGAAGGCATTAAGTAATCTCTCAAAACGAGGGCAACATGAATAGGCCTTTCTGTAAGGAATGTACACCATGGAGAAGACAGGGTACATCCACTTTTAGAGCTCTTTAGGCCCAGGAAAACAATCTCATTGATCATGATGAGTAAGTATTCATTTGAATATAATGGTTTTATAGTTTGGCTTTATTTAATTTAGAAATGTTTGGGTGTTATAGCTGTATAAAAGATATGACATAAGAAATACCTAGTTTTATATTTGCATACATATGACACACTAAAAATATTTCAAGTTAATGATGGAGGATTCTGGGCATCTACTCAGGTTTAGGAAATTCTGCTATAGGTGACCGGGAGCCACTGAGGATTATGACAGGCAAGTGACAGCTTGTGCTTTAGAAAAATCACTCTGGCAGCAACAGAGGTTGTTGGAATTGAATATACCCAAGTCAGGCAGAAAGAGTAGTTAGGAGGGTTCTTAATCATGTGATAAACATGATGAGGTCCTAAGGTACCCAGATGAAATCAAGATGAGAGGGATAAGAGCATCAAAAGGACTTGGCTGTGTGTGAGGGAAAGCGGGGCACCTGGGATCACTCTCCCTTGGGTGACTTGGCAGTGAGATAACACAGGAAGGAAGATAAGCAGAGTTGAAGAGGAAGGAGAAAAAGAGATGATGAATTCAATTCAGCAATGATTTGAATTTCATTTCAGCCAAAGAAAACCCAGTTGTCTTTTCTGGGTTCCAGTTTTCTCAGTGACAGCTGCATTCACATGAATTACCAAATTAACTATTGTAGGGCTCTCTAAAAATATACAAACCACTCTACCGTACGCTGGAAATAAGTCATGAAAAATCAGCAAAAGCTCAGGCCCTGAAGGAAATTCAGCACCATTAGAAAGAGATACAGCAAATTTTTACCAAGCACTTAAATTGTGACCCAACAAACTTACCCAGTACAGTAAGTCCTCATTTGTCATCAACAGCCCTTGGAAACTGCAATTTTAAGCAAAATGACATACAATAAAAATCAATTTTACTGTAGGCTAATTGATATAAATAAGAGTTAAGTTCCTATGGCCTGTTCTGGTCTCAAAATCATCAAACTTCTAAGCAAATATCGAAACACTTGACATATTAAAAGTGACATAAATGTGAGCTATATATACATTTAACATGTGAAAGATTAATAAAAACAATATAATTATTTACTTAATTACTCCAGTGTAGGATTGAGGATGCCAGAGTCTATCCCTCCAGTTCAGGGCACAGGGTAGGAACCAATCCTGGACAGAGTATTATTCCTTCGCACACTCAAATTCAAATCTCTGAATATCGTAGGAAACCAAGTACCCAGAGAAAATCCGTGCAGAGAACATGCAAACGCTACACAAACAGCAGCCCAATATGGAATTGAACTTGTTTCTCATCAAATAATAAAAGGACGTTATTTGAGGATATTTGAGGACCTCTTGTACTATACTTTTTTTTTTTTTGGATTGCTCATTTTCCTTGAGCACCGAAGAACTAGAGGTAGCATGTTAGGTTCTCATGTGACAGGTAAAGACATTACCCTCAAGTAACTTAACTGAAAAGCAAGAAGACACAAATGATGCATAATTGTTGAAAATTTAGTGTGCTGGTTTCTTGTATTTACAGGAAGCGCTAGTTAACAAAGTATATCTTTTATCTATAGGAATCAGTGAGGAATATTTTAGGCAGACCAATAAGAATGGAAGCATTTCGTACTTTATTTCCTATAAAGAAAAAAAAAAGTGGCGGCGATACGATGGAAAATGCAGCATTTATTTCCAAACTAGCTACTGTCCTCGCAGGCCACACAAGGGTGGGCCTCTGGGAAAGAGTAATTCGATCTTAGTTTGGTAAACCAAACCAGGTTTGAATTGCCAAACGAGGGTTGGAATGGAAGGCAGCATCTTCCAACACCAACTCACAATATAAAAGCACAGTGTTATACACCCAAATGTTTAACCATCATCCTAATCCACAAAGTCCAATTTGCGGCTGAAAGGAAAACCGCCGGGCGTACCTTCAGCACAGGACGCTGCTTTGGGGGAGAGAGGGTTTTGCAATTGGCACAGCGCCGCATCCGGCTCCTGGCCAGAACCTCCCAGGGCCAAAGTTAAGGACTGAGAGACGTGGGGGTAGCAAGGCGGTAATAGACGGATCCCAAAGTGCAGAGCGCACACAAGGATCGGAGACTAGGAGACTGCAGCACAGCGCCCCCACAACTCTCCTCCGCATGTACTAGCGGACCCGGAAAAGAGCACCAGCCGGAAGGTGCAGCCTCAGCCGGACCGGAGGAGGCGGGGCTATAGGGCTAGGACAGAGAGGAGGGGGGGCTACAGGGCCGGGCAGGAAGGAGACGGGGCTAGGGGAGGGGCTGCGCCCCACTTGAGGCGGGACTAGGCCAGCCCACGCGCCCCCGCCGCCTGACGGGAATTGTAGTTCTGGGAAGCCGACCCCATTCCTCAGGAGGCACTGGGAACTACATTTCCCGGTGAGGGAGTGGTTCCAGCAAGCCGCGTGGTACCGCAACGTCGGACTGTCACCGGCCAGAGAGGGTTTGAGGGGTAGTCTGGGGAGGGGGTGTTTTTTCCCTCCCCCTCTTTCTCCGCGCTGTCAGGGCGACAGGTCCCCTTCTCCTCGCTCCGCTGTCGAGTGCCCGCTGGTAAAGATGAGGCCGCGACGTTCGGAGGGAGCAGCTGCCGCCCGGCACCGGAGTGTGGGGCGCGCCCCTTCGGCCCAGCCTACCCAGCGCCAGGCCTGCGCCTCCATGGGCCCGACCCGGAAGCCCAACGTGTGCCACCGGCTGAGTCGTCGGGCACTGGGCTGCTTCTCGCGCGACGCGGGCGTGGTGCAGAGGACGAACTTAGGCATCCTGCGGGCGCTGGTGTGCCAGGTGACCGCCCGCCAGGGGCGGGAGGAAGGGTAGCGGGGCTCCTGCAGCCAAGCCTCCTGTTGGGATGCAGTTTTACTGTGCTAGGGCCCCCCCTTTTTAAAGGTGTTGTGTGATGGGGAGGATGATACCAGCCCTGACCTGAACATAGGTGATTAATAAATCGGTGTTAGCAGGGCCGCCAGATGCTTTTAATTTTAAGCTGCTTATGTTTTCCTACAAACATTGTAAAAGTTGGTCATCCCATTAAATTAAAACGTGAGAGCAGAGTGAGGAAGACTTCAAAATAGTGTTTTAAAATAACATGTGTGAAGTTACTTTGAAAACTGTAAGTTCAACTATCCAGCTTCAAATTGGTACACAGTGGAAGCTTATGAGTTCTTTCCTAAACTGAAATTACTTGTGTCTTTCAGGAAAGTACTAAATTTAAGAATGTTTGGACAACTCATTCCAAGTCACCTATAGCCTATGAGAGAGGAAGAATATATTTTGACAATTATCGGTGTTGTGTCAGCAGGTAACTTTAGTGATAAATTTTGCTGTAATTCACTCACTATTCATCTCAACTATAATTCATGTGGAACCACATGCCTGCATTAGACTTTAGTGAAACAAAAGAATGGAAAACTGGGAAAATGCCTATTTTAAAAAATTCTGTTAAATCAAAAGTTGCAGGTTTCATCTTTGTAAATACCAATTTAAAGCAAAACTACTTTATAGAGTTCAGGCAAAATGATTGCTCAAAGTACTATTTACTATTCATTCTATTTAAAAGATTGACCAGAGTCAAGAAAGCCGGTTACCAGTTAGATGATGCTTTGGAGAAGAATTTCTTTATTTTGTTTTGGAAATACTTGCCTTTTTGTTCTTTTAAGAGAAAAAATTTCAAACAAATGGATAGCATAGATCCAAAACATTTAACAGTTACCCTCATCCACAGTTGTCCAATGTGAGCCTGAAGGAAGAGCCACAGCAGATCCCCACATACCCATTACCTAGATTCAGAAGCTATCAAGATGTGCCACACTTGCTTTATCTAACCCGTTTCTCCCTCCCTTTTCCTTTATCTCTTCACTAGATATTTTAAAGCATATTCTAAACATAAATAACATTGCTTTGCATCTTTGAACAATATAGGCATTTTCTTTTTAAGAGCTCTTCACATACCATGCTATTTTCCAATTTAAAGTGTACAGTTCAATAACTTTTAATATGTTCACGGTTATAACCAGAGTTACTTTTTGAACATTTTCATCATCTCATAAAGAAAGAAAGAAACCCTATACTCCTTAGTTTTTATCTTAATACCACCATTACCTCTGGCCTTAAGCAACCATCAGTCTACTTTCTTTATCTATAGATTGATCTGGACATTTCACATAAATGGAGTTGTAGTGTATGTGGCTTTTCCACTTAGCATGTTTTCAGGGTTCATCCATGTGATAGCATCTATCAACATTCCTATATATAGTCAACTAATATTCCATTGTGTGAATATACCCACCTTGGGAGGCTGAGGTGGGAAGATCTCTTGAGGCCAGGAGTTTGAGACCAGCTTGGGCAACATAGAGCCTGTCTCTTTTGGAAAAAAAATACCCTGATGTAGTGGCATGAACCTTCTTTTGCCTGAGCCTAGGAATTTGAGGTTATAATGAGCTGTGATTGGACCACTGCATTCCAGCAGCCTGGGTGACAAAGTAAGACCTTGTCTTTATTATTTATTTATTCATTCATTCATTCATTTGGAGACAGAGTCTCAGTCTTTCACACTGGGTAGAGTGCTGTGGGTTCCAGCTATCCTCTTGCCTCAGCCACCTGAGTAGCTGGACTATAGGCACTCACCCATCATGCCTAGCTAGTTTATCTATTTTTAGTAGAGCCAGGGTCTTGCTCTTGCCTCAGGCTGGTCTCAAACTCCTTGAGCTCAAGTGATCCACCTGCCTTGGCCTCCCAGATTGCTAGGATTACAGGTATAAGCCACTGTGCTTGGCCAAACAAAAATTAAAAAAAAAAAATTAGCCAAGCATAGTGGTATGTACTTGTAGTCTTAGCTGCTAGGGAGGCTGAAGTGGGAGGATTGCTTGAAGCCCAGGAGTTTGAGATTGCAGTGAGCTATGACTGTACTGTACTCCAGCCTAGGTGATAGAGTGAGACCCTATCTCTTTTTTCTTTTTTTTTTTTTTTTTGAGACGGAGCCTCACGCTATCCCCCTGGGTAGAGTGCCATGGCATCACAGCTCATAGCAACCTCCAACTCCTGGACTCAAGCGAGTCTCCTGCCTCCGCCTCCCAAGTAGCTGGGACCACAGGCGCCTGCCACAACGCCCGGCCATTTTTTGGTTGCAGCCA
>CAUYQV010041678.1:0-16768 GCA_963574575.1 Galagoides demidoff
GCTGAAGGAAAATAGGCCCTCTTATCTATGATTTATGGGAAGGTTTAATCCCTGTGTAGAAGAATTCTGCCACGTCTATGTAAACTATATGCATTACCTCCATTCAGTAAAAACATTCTTCAGAATTAAAGGTAAAATCACTATTTTCTGATGAAAGAAAATTAAGAGAATTCCTTGCCAGCAGACCTATTCTTAAAAGAATTGCTAAAGGAAGTTCTTCAGACAAAAGAAAAATGTCATCAGAAAGAAACTTAGAATATCAGAAATAAAGGGAAAAGGGTAGAAAAGGTAAATATAATTAATATATTATTCTTCTACTGAGATCTCTAAAATATATTGAGTGACTGAAATAAAAAACCATAACATTGCTTACAAGAGCTTTTAACATATATAATGTAATATATAAGAGAACTACAACATAAAGGGACTTAGATAAATGTGAGAAATGTTTGTACTTTCCACTTTAAAGAGTAGAATTTTGATTGCAAATAGACCATGTTAAGTTTGTGTACTGAAATTTCTAAAGCAACTTCTAAAAACTCTACACAAATACGTATCAGCCAAATAATAACTGAGAATGTGAACTCCGTTTACATACATCAAAATATTTAAATGTTGATAAATACAGTCTTGTGTCTTCTAAAATAAAATCTCATTTATTGTAACAATAAAAAAAAGACACAAAATATAAAAATTAAAACTAAATACTGAGGCAAGGTTCAGTGGCTCATCCCTATAACCAGAGAACTTGAGAGGAGGCTAAAGCAGGAGGATTGCTTGAGGCCAGGAGATCAAGAATGGCCTGAGCAAGAACAAGACCCCACCTCTACAAAAAATAGAAAAGTTCTTAGTTTTTTCTTTAACCTGCTAAGTCTCTATGACAGGCTGGGTATAATATATGAATATATAAATATGTAAGATAAACAACAGAGGACAATGAGGATTGTGTACAGATATAACAAAAGGTGAACTCTGAGTTAATTATGTGGACTAATTCTAGAGTTGGGTTAGAAACACTCTTATTATAAATCTGTGGACAGAGCATAAAATTTTTTGTGAACTTCTTCAGTATTTTATTGTTTTATTATTTAATTAATCTGCATTCTCAGAGTATATATTTTCTAATAAAATATCACTAAGGTATGATTGTGCCAATTTTTGGCATTTTCTAGTATATAGAAAAAAAATAGAAAATTTACCTGAAGCAGCTCCTGTGGCTCAGTGAGTAGGGCACTGGCCCCATATACCAAGGGTGGAGGGTTCAAACCCGGCCCTGGCCAAACTGCAACAAAAACTAGCCAGGTGTTATGGTGGATGCCTATAATCCCAGCTACTTGGGAGGCTGAGGCAGGAGAATTGCCTAAGCCCAGGAGTTGGAGGTTGCTGTGAGCTGTGACTCCACAGCATTCTACCAAGGGCAATAAATTGAGACTCGTCTAAAAAAAAAGAAAGAAAGAAAAAAGAAAAGTTACCTGGGCATGGTGACACATATGTATAGTCTCAGATACTCAGGAGGCTGAAGCAGGAGGATCACTTGAGCCTAGGAGTTTGAGGTTGCTGTGAGCTATGATTGTGCCACTACACTCCAATTTGGGCTACAGAGTGAGACCCTGTCTCAAGAAACAAACAAACATACAAACAGCACAAAACCCAGAACACTAAAAAATGTCCAAATAATCCAAAGGAGACAGGAAAAGAAAAATACCAGAATGAAAAATTGAAGCAATAATCAGAAAACAAATAATAAAATAGTAGACCAAAATACAAACATTTCAATAATTACAATAAATGTAAATGGTCTAAACACACAAAATTAATAGATAAGAGATTGTAACTAAGTTAGGAAAATAAAAGCAAATCAAGTGAGTAAACTAGAACATAAGAAGAAGAAAATAGTATAGTTAGGAGACTTAGAAGTGTGTCGTTCAAGGAAAAACTGAAAGAAAGAACATGGTGAAGTTAACTCAAAGAAAGAAGACTGTGCCAGAGAATCTTTACATTTTTGGAAATATACAGTGAGACCTTTTCTTTACTCAATGCCACATCCATCTTAGAATTTTCTATACACATGGAAGTGGTATAAGATTTGCTTTCATCCCATTTCTAGAAGATAGAATTAATGAGTGTCAGTCAGAGGTAGACAGATCATCAATCACTGTAAGAATCCAAAGAGGGAGAAGATCAGATATGTTCTCTCCTTAAAGCTGAACCAATGCTAAAGTTAGTGGGAGCAGGGGGAAGAAACTTGAGGAAAGAAAAGGCAGTCACATTGATATCTTAATTTTTTTTTTCTGACAATTAGAAGTGTGGCTGCTGGTTTTTTCCACTTTAGGCTTGCCAATTTACACTTTTTCCTGACATATATATTTAGGGCATGGCAATAAAGAAGGCCATAAAACTCTCTTTAGTAGGCTTATAAAGACACTGGCCTTCTAAAAGGTCTAGCAATGGAATGTTTGTTCCAGGACAAAAATGAAATGCTAAAGAAATTATTTACTACTACTTAGAGTATAGAGGACATATTTTGTTTTATTCTGCCCAGCATTTATCCTCTATTTTTCTGATGCCTCTATGTCTTTGAGGTACCTACATCTCTCTCACTCTGTCCATGAACATTAGACAGCTGATGTTACCTCTGGTTTAAGAATAAAGATGTGACCTTGGCCTGACTAATCAAAACACTGCATTCCTAGGCCACAGGGTTGGTTGGCCATAGCTATTCAGAGTTAATACCAGGTGCACTGACTTATACCTGCAATTCCAGTACTGTAGGAGGCTGAAGCAAGAGGATCATTTGAGGCCAGAAGTCTGAGACCAGTTTGGGTAACAGTGAGACTGCCTGGGCAATAGAGCAAAAACCTGTCTCTTAAAATGCTAGGACTCTTATTTGAGCAACCAAATAAAAATGCCTTTTGTTTTCACTTGGATATGAGCCAGCAAAATGTATGCTAGTCAGGATAGGTTATATTATGTTATGCAAATGCAAAACCTCAGTGAATTAATGCAATGAAACTTCTGCCTCCTGCCCAATGTCCATCATAGCTCAGCAGGGGAGCTCTGCTCACTGAGTCACTCAGGGAACTACAGTGATGGAGGCTTCATCTTAAGACACACCTCAGTGATTGCCAGGTGGAGAGAAGTAGACTGAGTGAACGACACCCTGGTTCTTAAAGACTTCTGCTGAGCAGTGATACATGCCTCTTAAGGTCATATCTTACTGGTACAAGAAAATCATGTTGCCACACCTAACTCTGGGGGACAGGTAAGCACAATCCTACCACATACCCAGAGGAAAGAAAGCTGGAAGTATGTGGTGAACAACTAACAGGTAACACAAGGTGTATAACAGGATGTATTACATGGGAGAAGCACACTGGAGGGGCAGAAATACAACAGGATGAATTACGTGGGAGAAGCACACTGGAGGGGCAGAAATATAACAGAGTGAATTACATGGGAGAAGCACACTGGAGGGGCGGAAAAACATGGCATCCTGACAACACTGTTTTCAGTCCTGAATCCAACTGTTTCTCATGCTGGATGGCCTTGGGCTGTTTAGTTCAGTAAACAAATAAATTCCCTTATATGATTCATTCAGCTGGATTTTCTTTCATATCTGACAACTGAAAGAAAACTGAGTCACATATTTCTCAATGACCCTCTCTGAGACTAGCACAGTACTTTCAGATTTTGAAGGAGATGGCAGAGTATGCTAATACATCTTTGAAATACTGATAAGTCTTAAGCCACCACAGAGCCTCTAGGTGCCACTACCCTGTCTCAGTTATGCGGGAATTCTGCATGGGATAAAAGGTGAAAAACTGTTGAAGAAAGAAAATCAAAGTGCATTATGCTAATTGTACCTAGACAAAATTTCTGCACCTTATCTGACAGACTCCGAGACTAAGGGGAAGAGACTTTTCATTTTCTACAGGAGGAGAGTAGCAGCACTCCAGGTAGCTCAAAAGCTGCCCTGAACATTTGCACCAGAATTTCTATTGTAGCTCGATTCACATATTGCCAAGACGGGGAAGCAACCCAAGTGCCCATCATCCCATGAGTGGATTAACAAACTGTGGCATATGTACACCATGGAGTACTATTGAGCCATTAGAAAAAATGGAGACTTTACATCTTTCCTGTTTACCTGGATGGAGTTAAAACACATTCTCCTTAATAAAGTATCTCAAAAATGGAAATGTAAGTATCCAATGTATGCAATACTGATATGAAACCAATATATAAACAACTAAATGCCCACAGGAAAGAAAAAAGACCAGATATATTCTAGTGAGAGGGAAGGAAAGGGGAGCGGGGAGGGAGGGGAAGGAGGGCAATTTACCCAAGAAGGGAGGGTGGTTGTGGGATCTCAGTAAGGAGCACAATGTGAGGGTGTTCAGCACCCCCTGGGTAAACTTCAACTTTACCTTAGAACTGAAAACAATGTAACCTAAACGTCTGTATCCTCATATTAATTTGTAATAATAATACAGCTGCCCTGAGCACGTATGTCAGGTACACACAGTGTGAGAGGGCCTGGCACACTGAAGAAATGACATAGCCACCAAGGGCCAACTGACTGCAGGTGGGGGCTCCTCCTCACTTGCCATCCTACCCCAGCACCAGCTCCTGCCCACGGATACTAGATGTTCCATAAACAAGGGATGACAATGAAATGACCAGCCAAAGTGGTTCATGGTCTCCTGGGAGTTAAAAGTAAATAACACCGGTCAGACTGGTGACTGAATTTCCCCATCTGTGAGTTGTTACTGATTAAATCAAGATGTGGTGGCCAATAAAGTTTGAAATGACATATAATCACACAGATAAATCAATTATTCCTTTAGGGGAAAGGTGCTTAGAAAATGCCTTGAAAACCTAAGATCTCATAACTGGAATAAGTAGAATCTTCTCCCAGGTTCAGCGGTGAGCTGTGGAAATGGGAGCAGCATGGTGCAGACTGGGGGCTCGAGGGGCAGCGACCCCACCCTCCACTCTCCTAAGATTCCTGATTCACAAAAGATGAAACTGGAAGTAAGAACTGGCCAAGGTCGTGGTCATAACTAGTGAGGAAACATTCAATTCTGATTCTAGAACACTTCTTTCCTCCTCTTCCACTGTTTAATTGTCATCCTTCACCTATTTCCTCTTATTTCCAAGACATCCATTTTGTTTCAGTGGCGTCCTTATCACATGGGGTAGGAAAACCACTTGGGGAGCCAAAGAATTCTGGCAGAATTCACTGTTTTCTGGTAGAGATCTGAGAAGAATCTTTAAGAAAGCGGCAAGCAAAGGCCCGGCATAAACATTTACAACGTTGCCCCTGAAATCAAGCTTCTGCCCACAGTAAGTAAGGGGTGGATTAGAGGGACTAGCGCTGATAAAGCCAGCTTTAAAATCCTGTGGTTTGATGGCTTAGAAAACAGTAAAGTCTCCTCCAGGTTAACATATACTGTTAACCCTGCAGAGACTGCCAGGAGGTTTGGGATAAGCATGTCTTTCCCCTGAAGCATGCTTTCATTTCAGAACTTTCCAAACTCCTAAAGAGTGCTGTAATCCCCTGTGGAAAACAGATAAATCGAGGTATTCCAATAACACAGATGAAACCCAGGCCCCCAGGGCCAATCAGCAGTGACATCACACCACATTCCAGAGCAGGCCTCGCAGTGCAAGGAGCTCACGCAGAAACCAGGCCCTTGTTCTCCAGCAGTAATCAGGGCTAAGAGAGTGTTGGACTTTTCACAGATGAATAATTACTGCAGGAAGACAATTACCTCCCCTCAAACGGCCATCATCTGTCTTTCATAACTAGGAAAGAAACGGCCCCTTGTATGCACACTTGAAAGGTTCCTGTTTTACCAGATCAAACTTACACTGTAAGGAGCGGGGGTGGGGGGGGAGATCTGATATTTTTGCAGTCTGGTGGCAAAAAGACTAATTCTCAAAGTAATAAAAACATGTAAGAGAAAACTAGTACACTTCAAATAGATACAAGTTTATTTGTTAATGACATCAGAATAAAGCTTGGGAGAAAAGAAACAAAACTAAATCACACACAAAAAAAATCTTAGTGGCTTCATTTTTATAATATAAGACATACATCACTTCAGTTATCACAACCATGACCAGAACAGCAGCTGTCATTTCCTAGGTTATGATATGTCAGGCCCTGTTCTCCTGTTCTCACAATGCTATGATCTAGGTCCTAGTAGGATACCCATTTTGCAGATAAGAAAATTAAGACACGTCAATGTGATATAATTTTCTCAGGGCCACATGAAGATTCAAACTCAGTCAGTCTGTGGAGCCCTAGTCCTAACCATGGTGATAGAAGCATTAATAACTTACATGTTTCATTGCAGGGAAGTTATTAAAACAAGGGTTCATGGTTAACACTGAAGGTGTCTGGGGCACAGGGTCACTCAGGGCCCTGTTTCATAGCCCACACTGGGAGAAACAGATAGGTTCAGGTTAGCGAGAGAGACCCAAATGAACATGAGAGGACTTTTTGCTTAGATGAGAAGAGGAAAACCCACTGAAGTTTTATAAGGTCACCGAAGTTTAATGTCTCCAAACAGGCACTGTCATAAAAGTCACCAAGGTACTCCATGACAAAATAAAAATGCAATCCTTTATTTCATGGAAATGGAAAAATTGCTAGCTGTCATCCGACCTCTTCATGTATTTACAGGATGTCACTAATATTCCCAAACTGCCATTTAATGTCTCTTCTTCCAGCCAAACAAATGACCCTGAGTCCCCAAGCAGCCAGCGTTTCTACTGATGGATTCACTCACTTAGCAGGTGTTTGCCAAGCGCCACATCCTGCCCTTGATGCATTTCTGGGCCTCTGAGGACATTCTGTGAATCTCAAATTCCTGCTTACAAAAAGTGGCACAATAGTTAAGAGAACCATTTCCAATCCAGTCAGAACTGTTGCTCCACCCACAGGGAGTTGGAGAGAGAATGCAGCAGTGGCCACAACTCCACCGCATCTAGGACCCACGGGGGGACAAGGAATGAAGGAAGGGGTACAGTCGGGGTGGGCTGGAGAGCACAGGCTCATTCCAAATCAGATCCCACCAAGTCCTGCCATTTCCTACATTTTTCAAAGAGAAAACAAACAAACAAACCCAGTTATGTATCTAAAGTCTCTATGGTTCAACTTTGGGCTCCAAATGAAAGTTATCACCAACACGAAGCAGGAGAAACCAAACATAGCCCAGGACAGCTGGGGGGTTTGCTGGTTATGGCCTCCAGTCAAATTTGCTTATGAGGTGCAGAAGGTGTGGAAGGAGAGAGGCTGACTGAATTGGGAGAAGGCCCTTGTGGACAATTCCTTTAGGGCCCTTCAGAGTCCACAAAAGAAGTAACACCGAATTGATGGCTGACTGAGTGCTGTGCTTGCACAACTGACTTGGTCATGTTCGAATGGTGTCCTGCCTCTATGGGCAAGAAATAGAAGCCACGAGGCATGTGACCCTGACTCCCTGTGGAAGAAACTGACATTCCAGCCAGCCCTGCCTGTGTATTGTTTTATATTACATAAACACAGCTAATTGGTTATGACTGGCGTGATGATTAGAGCTGCATTAACCAATGCTATTTCTTGAAAGTAGACATTAATCAGGAACTCTAATATAAGCAGCTACCAAGATCGTGCTCATTTTTCTTGTCGTCTTTTCCAAAATGAGTCCTTGTTTTTAATATTTCAGCTGCCACCATCACATCATGTCATCCATTTAAACCTGATTCTGACCTAATGGAATCACCTAAGGAATAATTTCCCAAGATTTACTTACTTTAGTGCCAAACAAAAAAAATCCCAAGGAAAAAAAACAAACCCTGGACTCTGGCATGCTGACAAACTCCAGCTCCCTCACCACAAAGGGGAAGGAACAGTCCCAGGACAACCCTGTCCTGGAGAGAACTCCAGCCTCTAAATGGAACAGCTGTGTCATAATACACAATGAGAAATCAACAGAATAAATAGGTGGGAAGGAACCACCAGAGCCTCTCAGTCCAGAATTAGTAGGCAATGCTCACAGATAAAGAATGGGGCATTGGCTTCAGGTGGGCCTAGGACTGAGTCCTCCCTCCTTCACTTAATAGCTGTGTGACATCATATAAGTCAACTGAGCTTCTGAGCCCCAGACTGGGCAGTAACATTCATTTCACAGGATTACTATGAAGATCAAATGAGGGAAAGTATGTAAGGCATTTTATAGGCACTCGATAAATGGCAGCCGTACTTATTTTTAATATTATCATAGCAAACTTACGACTTATTCATATAAGACAATCAGGACTCATATCTGAACCATGAGATCATTTGTGATATACCTGTAATTCATGGACAATATTTCCTTACTGCTGCTATCAAACTGCCACGGAAGGACTCCTTTTCTCGCTGAGCCGTAATTTCCAGCCAAAATGTCCATTACAGCTTCACATTTTCAAAGACGAACAGCATGCTGGATTTTTGCAAACTAGCTCTCGGTTTTCCCATTTTCATTTCTCCCACCTCTATTGCAAGGTCTGTTTCTATCCCCATTCCCACCTTTTCCCAGTCTGGCAGCCGGACATGAGCCATCTTCTGCAGAAATAGAAAACAAAATTTGCTGATACTTGACCGTTGCTTTTAAACAACACTAATCTAAGCAAAAGACAAAAAGACTGGACTGTACACAGCCATCTTTCTCACTCCCAGACAAGGTCTAAAAAGTGTTTCAGTTTGGGCCAAAGCAATGAGAAGAGGGAGAGAAAGCACAGTGGGGGGAGTAGGAGACGTGGGCGGCTCCACAGCGAGGAGCCCGGGGGAGTGAGAGAGGGCGGAGGCAGCAGCCAAACCAGTGTCCAGGACCCACACTGCTGCCACCATGGGCTGGGGGGACCACGACAGACATGGCCAGCAAGTCGCCAGCTGATGCCTATGAGAAGTGGTGTCCAGGGTGCCCAGGATCCCTCCAAAAAGACAACTCCTCCCCATTCAATGACTCCAGGAGACAGTCTCTGGAGGGAGTGAGTGAGCCCCTCCCCAGGCCGGATCCAGGGGGCTCTGCTGGGACACACTCTCCAGTTCCACACAGGCCTCCGTCACCTCTCTGATTCAGTAGGTCCAAGCTCGAAACTGCAGAGCTGTGCTTGAAAACCAGGCTATCAAGTCGAGAATCTGAACAGACTTTCTTCGGCACAAGAATCCCCATACTGGGGACAGGAGTCCAAAGGTTTTGGGTCCAGCCAGGAGCCTGCAGGGATTTGGGGGAAGGGCTACATTATATTAGAGCACTCAATGTATTACTTCACCATTTAGACTACTGAGCTAGATAAACTCATACAATGGTTTTGGTGCTGTGTCTGGACATTTTATGTATATAATAAATATGAATTCCTATTAGTGCTGGATGCCATGCTAGGAGCACAGGGACAAGTATTTGGGCAGAGAAATCAACTCTTAGTCTCATCTAGGTAAATGCATGGGTGTCTGATACCCAAACTACACACAGTTCAATCAGAGAAAACTCAGGATCAACCTATGAAATCTTCAGAGAAAAGAAGTGTAAAAAAGCAAATCATTTCAATTATGCATAAATTAAATGTTCCACCTCTGCGAAGTTAAAACAAAATATTTCAGTTCTAAGTAATAAGTATGTGTGAAAGAAAAACAGAAGAGTCGATTTCCAGATGAACAAAATGTCTGGAGAAAGACCAGCTGGATTCACTGCCAAGAAGATGATATATTGGTATGATATTTGGCTTATTGTCGATAGAAAAAGTTAGCTACAATATAGCAAACAGTTTTATAAAGTCAGAAGCTTTTGCAGAAAATATTAATCATATCACACACTTCTCTCATCAGCTAACATCTCAGAACCAGGTCTAGACCCCATGGGCTCAGCCATCAGTCCAGCCTCCACTGAGTTTAAACAAAGTCTAAGGAGAAAAAAATAAAGAGCGTCATCAAAACGTCCAAACCCAGTATTTTTTCCTTCCTTCCTTCAGCACCACAATTTTAAAATGGGAGCTAGGAATGCATGAGTGACTAATATACAGTCCCTACCCTCAGGAAGAAGAGACACACAATAATACTCTACACAGCAGTCCCCGGAGATTGCACCATTGCACCCCCATTCCAGAGATGGAATAATGGAGGTCAAGAGATACTGAGCAACTTCCCCAAACATGTGCATGTTTCAGCCAGATGAGGCAGAACCCTACGATTGTCGTGAATCAATACTGAGGTAGAGGGGGCATTTGGGGCTGCAATGATTAGGAAAGGAATAAGAAAGGACGTGATATTCCACTCAAGTTAGGGAACATGTGGGAGTTTTCCAGGTGAGAATGGAGAGCAAGGAATGGGTTTTAGGCATAGGAATTGGCATTACAATATAGCACATCTGGAAAATAATTTATTATAGAATGGACTAAGATTACTTCAATTCTAAGGGAATTACAGAAGTATTATTATTATAACATGCTAGAATATTATAATTATATTATACTCCCCTGAACCTAAAGTAGTGCGTGCTCACAGAAGCCAGTCAATCAACTCAGCGCTGTCAGAAGCTGAACTCAGAGCTGGACACACCCATGCTGCCCTGGGGGCACACGGCCGCCTGGCAGGGCCCTGGTTACCCATGCACAGACAGATAGCTGGGGCCGGGGGCAAACACTCTCCTGCCGTTCTGTATTAAACATCATACACTCAAAGACTTTTCCATACATATATATATATTTTTTGTTTTGTTTTGTTTTGAGACAGAGTTTCACTTTGTCACCCTGGGTAGAGTGCTGTGGTGTCACAGCTCACAGCTACCTCAAACTCTTGGGCTCAAGAGATCCTCTTGCCTCAACCTCCCACGTAGCTGGGACTACAGGAGCCCGCCACCACCCATCAGGATATTTTTTCTACTTTTAGTAGAGACAGGGTCTCCTTTTGTTCAGGCTGGTCTCGAACTCCTGACCTCAAGGGATCCTCCCACCTCCACCTCCCAGAGTGCTGGGATTACAGGCGTGAACCACTGTGCCCAGCCATCTTTTCCTTATAAATGAAAGACTGTCTAATGTAATAGAAGGCTGTGATTTAGGAGTGCTCATTTCACTATTGACTGGCACAGTCAGGTCTGATGTCTAAGAGGAAGCACAGAGATGACACAAATGGACGTCATTTTAGCAAACGTTTCAGGAGAGATGGTTCCATCCAGCTGGGGGCATTTGGGCTTAGCTGCCAGAAAGGACTGCAGAAGCTGGCTGAGGAGGAGTTTGTCAAGAAATGTTGGCAAAGAGGCTGCAGCTGGATACTCCTGGAGGATACAGGGAAGGGAATCACCCTCGGGTGTTCGAGGGAAAACTAGAGACACTGAGCTCGCACTCAGGGACACCTTCCCCTCGACGGAACCCCCACGGCAGCCCCTGTCTGCTCGGTCTCCTGCCTGCTGCTGGATCCTGTGCCACCTTCCATGCGGCTGTTTCCTGATAACTTGTTGAAAGAAGAAAGGAGAGAGGAGGGAAAGAAGGCGAAAGGATAGCCCATTTAAAAGCCAGACCGTGGCTTCATACTGGTATTACGGACATTGGACACTTGCCTTTACATTTTTGTGATGCTTTATTCAGAAGACTGTTCTCTACTTCCATGCAGGCTGAACTTTACTTAACAAATGCAAACAGTGTAAACCTAATCATCTGTACCCTCATAGTAATCAGAAATAAAAACAATAAATACAATAAAATTATAATTTTGGAATAAAAATATTCCAAAATATTAATTTGGAACCTGGAAGAAAAAAAATAATATTTAAATAAAAAATAAAAATAAAAAGCTAGACTGTGTTATATCACACTGGTGTATATTTTTTTAATTTCAGAAGATTGTAGGAGTACAAATGTCTTGGTTATATGAACTGCTTTTATACAGTTTGAATCAAAGTTACAAGTGTGTCCATCACCTGGGTAGTGTAATTCTGTCGAGTGTGAGTTTACCCCTCCGAACTGCTTGGTTTCCACTGAGCTTTACTACCAAATGTGTGTTGATCAATTAGTTCCAATTTAATAGAGGGGATATGTAGTGTTTATTTTTCCCATTCTTGTGATACTTTGTTGGCTTTTAAATGATATATGTGTACAGGGAATTTACCTTCCTTCATATAAGTGGTCCCTGAAGTCTCCTCACAGTGTGGGACAGATGATTTGCCCACCCAGCTACAGAGCACGGGCAAGTGGATGAACCTGGAGAGAAAGGGGCATCGCAGGACCGTCATCTTGGCAGGAAGCCTCCTACGCTGCAGGAGCTCCTTCCACAGAAGCCTCCGCGCTCCAGGAGCCCCTTCCACAGAAGCCTCCCGCGCTCCAAGACCTCCTTACACAGAAGCCTCTCTCGCTCCAGGACCTCCTTCCACAAAAGCCTCCCGCACTCCAGGCGCCCCTTCCACAGAAGCCTCCCGCGCTCCAGGAGCTCCTTCCACAGAAGCCTCCCGCGCTCCAGGAGCTCCTTCCACAGAAGTTCTCCTGCGCTCTAAGAGCTTCTTCCACAGAAGTCTTCCGCGTTCCAGGAGCGCCTTCCACAGAAGTTCCCCTGCACTCTAAGAGCTCCTTCCACGGAAGTTCTTCCGCGTTCCAGGAGCTCCTTCCACAGAAGCCTCCCGCACTCCAGGACCTCCTTCCACAGAAATTCCCCCGCGCTCTAAGAGCTCCTTCTACAGAAGTTCTTCCACAGAAGTTCTTCCGCGTTCCAGGAGCTCCTTCCACAGAAGCCTCCCGCACTCCAGGAGCTCCTTCCACAGAAGTTCACCTGCGCTCTAAGAGCTCCTTCCACAGAAGTTCTTCCGCGTTCCAGGAGCTCCTTCCACAGAAGCCTCCCGCGCTTCAGGAGCTCCTTCCACAGAAGTTCTTCCGCGTTCCAGGAGCTCCTTCCACAGAAGTTCCCCTGCGCTCTAACAGCTCCTTCCACAGAAGTTCTTCCGCGTTCCAGGAGCTCCTTCCACAGAAGCCTCCCGCGCTTCAGGAGCTCCTTCCACAGAAGTTCCCCTGCTCTCTAAGAGCTCCTGCCACAGAAGTTCTTCCGCGTTCCAGGAGCTCCTTCCACAGAAGTTCCCCCGTGCTCTAAGAGCTCCTTCCACAGAAGTTCTTCCGCGTTCCAGGAGCTCCTTCCACAGAAGTTCCCCTGCGCTCCAAGAGCTCCTTCCACAGAAGTTCTCCACCTACCTCACACCTATTAGGATCAGGTTGGAAGGAAATTTTCAGAGGTCTAGAAAGTCAAAAGAGGGGTTAAAAAATGTTTTGCATTACATGTGTTGACTGAATGGAGTGCTCCAAGCCTGGCCAGGAAAACAAGGGAAAAAAAGGGAAGCAATAAAGATGAAAAACAGTAAGGAGGAATAGGGAAATAAATAGCCATTTAACCAACCCCCTAAGGATTTCAAAATCTGGTTGTGTAAAAATGTTAAAACACAAAGCAACAATTCCATTAAAAGCATTACTTGTTTCCATTGCATGAAATATTTTCTTCACTAGATTTCAAACAATGGAATTTCAAAGCTTCTGGCCTTCTTTGATGTTCCATTTTCTTCTTCAAGGACCATTCTAATCTCCAAGGCGAGTTCATCTAGTAAACTTGCAATGTACTTGCTCTGTTGTAGAGTGTCGGAGGAAACCCCGAAACTGAATTGGACCTTCCTTGTGATCCCCTCATTCATTCAACAGACACTAGCTTAGGGCCTTCACCGTGACCCCAACACAGTCAGCGCTTCAGATACAACGGGGAGCAAAGTTTCTGTGGCCTGGGAGGGAAGGCAGATACTAATCAAATCATTACACAAATGCGTACTAAACTGTGTTTACTTGAGAACACACAGTGAGGCTGGGAGGGCACAGAGATCGTCCACAGCACGGTATTCAGCCTTTTTTATCTCACAGCAAATTGAACCTGTAGATAAATTTCCACAGCACACTTAAATTAAGTTGATCCAAAAAAAAAAAAAAAGAATATACTTACTGTGCTCTGAATTTCTTTCAAAAATAATTTAATTAATAATCTCTAAAAGTTTAGGCACACCTAAGATCCTCTCCCAACACACTGGCTGGAAATCACTGCCCTGGAGGGTCAGAAAAGGCTGAGCTCAGGGGTGGTGTTCTGAACTGAGCTCTAAAGGGGTTAACTGCTGGGCTGGGCTAGGGGTTAGTTGGAGGGAACTGCTTACTCAAAGACCTTTAGTCTGAGGGAGCGTAACAGTATTTAAGGAACTTCAAGGCCAATGACTGGAACAAAGGGAATGAAGAAATAAAATGTCCTGCAGAGTGAGACGCTCCTCATGGCAAACTGGCCTTCTGTGGCTCTAAGAAGTCCAGGGCAGGGGCGTGTCCCTTTGGTGGAGACACCATGGACATGGTGGGTGTAACTCCTTGGTAACCGTATCTAGCTCCTCCCTACCCTGGAGAGTCATAACCTAGGTATTTTTTTCAGCCTAATCATGTGCTTCTCTGCTATTCTATTATTTTAAGCAAAATACAGATTTTTTTCACTGCCAAATTGTGAAACAAGAGCCATGTCCTAAAAAAATAAGCCAACTAAAAAGCCAGTATTTGTATGTTCCCAGAATTTTTTCACATATTAAATTTAGGCATAAACTGGCTCAAGAGAAAATTGCAAAGATAACAACAATAAGGCCTTGATATGTTGATTTTTATTTGCACATACCCTACAAAAAAATTCTAACAAATACACCCTGGTGGCTTTTGTTCTGGCTCCCCTGATATATAACAGCTTCAACACTTCCATTCTCATATCTGTAAGGGCTGCTCTGAAATGTTATAATCACCCCAAAGTCAAAAGCCATTAAACGTCTATTTCTAAAATAAAAGGTTTATACTCATCTCAGATGATGTCATTTTGTCTGGGCCTCTGTGTTCCCAAGGAAAACAACTTGAAATAATCAAGACCACAGCGCACAAACTCCCAAGGCGACTCGCTGTAAGGTATAGTATGTGCATGTTTCCTGTTTCCAGAGGTGTGAGGTTAGGGGAGAGGTAGGGTGAAGGTGAATGGTAAGCAAGAGACTAACGTTTAAAAATAATAATAAAGGTGCAATTACAGAACAAATTGGTGCCTTGAAATTTGTTTCTGGGAACAAAATGTAAAGCAATCTGCATTTTTAAAAATGTATGAAAATAGGAGCAGCACCTATGGCTCAAAGGAGTGGGGCACCGGCCCCATATGCCGGAGGTGGTGGGTTCAAACCCAGCCCCCGCCAAAAAAAAAAAAATATATATATATATATATGAAATATATGAAAATATGTTCATGGAAGAGCTGACTGGGATACTGTAAACTCTAATTACAGTATTACTGTTTACATGGGTGCACTGTTTCTAGCCTTTTACAGAAAGGGCAGTACACTCCGGGTTAGAATGTATCCAATCTATGCATAAAGCTTTCTTGGGCAAAGATTGAATTCCTTCCAAGGTGGTGATTTGTGCAAAAAAGAAACCCCAAATCCTACATCACTATGGGAAAACAACAGTTCAGATTTAACTGTTTTTCTTCACTGCCACAACAAAAAATAAGGAAAGAAAGAGTTCAGTCATTTTAGAGTATAATTTGGCTAAAACCACAGCTTCAGAAATTAAAACCCTAAACCATTTGCATGCTGGGAAATGTGAATTGTGAGTGAACGCTGCCCGGTACCAGCTTCCTTCCCAGTTGGCTTGTCGTCAGGTTGGCAGCAACTCCAGAGCCTGAGAAAAAGGTGTAGGCATATGCCTTGTGTTTAAGAAAGAAAAGAAAAGGAAAAAAGAAAGAAAGAAGAAAGGAGCTTCATTTTATAAACATTTCAGTAAAAATGACCATTCCATTTGGCACCAATTCAGTCAGTCCAGGTGCTAAGGACAGAATAAACAGGTCTTGTGTGAAAGGAGAACAAGTCCAGCTTCTACGGGAATTACACTCTTGGTTACATTTAAAAAGAAATTTCAAAATACAAATCAATATAAACCTACATATGTGCACACACATATTCTCCTTATGGTTTTGAAAATGTTAATCTTTCACTCTCACATCATAAAATAACGTAAGTCAAAGCCTAGAGCCTGCTGCATCTCTTTTTAATTTCTTTCTGCTACAGTTTTCAGCGCAAATGGTTGTGCCTTAATGCTTTCCACCCAAGAGCCTGCTGACCTTCCTTTTGGGCTTAGAGGAATATATTCCTACATTCTCAGTAGGAATAATTTTACTTTTGAGGAATAATGTCTTCTAGAACTGGGAACATGAATGCAGTACCAACAGCTTCTTTTCTGATGTTAGTTTTAATATCTTTATGTTGATAACATACCTGTGCCTTCCTTATTCTAGCCATTATGACCCAATACATCAACTACTAAACACATATGAAGCAAAATCACACCTGATACCTTCACCCAAAAAGCATATATAGGATCTGACTTTCTACTTATCAATAGATTTTACACCAAATACACATCCAATTTCTAATAGCAGTTTTCTCTGGTAGTGAGTTTATAGGTAATTTTAAATTTTATTCTGTGTTTGTTAAAGAGCAAACGATCTTTCAAAAATTCAAAAATGAACAAGTATGACCTCTATAATTAGAAAATAATCCACCTGTAAGTATTGTTGAGGCTATAAACCTAAACCAAGCTTTAAATTTCATCTAAGTGACAATCCTTGCCCTTCCAAAGCTTACATTTAAAGAATTATATATAATTATACAGCCACACATGATGGGCACAATTACCACTACTTGAATGTTGAAGGCCAATC